>VXBA01005043.1:76580-162811 GCA_013399895.1 Serilophus lunatus
CATCCTGTAAGTGCTGCATGATAGCACTCAGTACGAACCTTTCCATTACCTTACCTGGTACTGAAGTCAGGCTAACTGGCCTGTAATTACCAGGATCCTCCTTCCTACCCTTTTTGCAACTAGTCGTCACATTGGCCAGCTTCCAGTCATCCAGAACCTCACCAGTGAGCCACGACTGGTGATAAATGATAGAGAGCGGCTTTGCAATCTCATCCGCCAGCTCCTTCATCACCCTGGGATGGATCCCATCTGGTCCCATTGATTTATGAGTATCCAAGTGTCCCAGCAGTTCCCTGACTGCCTCATCTTGGATAACAGGAGGACCATTCTGTTCACTGTCACCACCTACCAACCCTGGAGTACAGTTGTCCTGAGGATAATCTGCCTTCTTACTAAAGACTGAGGCAAAGAAGGCATTAAGCACTTCTGCCTTCTCCTCATCTTTAGTTACTAAGTTTCCTGCTTCATCTAATATGGAACAAAGATTGGTCTTACCCTTCCTTTTACCATTAATATATTCGTAAAAACTTTTTTTATTATCCTTAACAGTAGTTTCCAATTTAAGTTCGAACTGAGCTTTGGCCTCCCTAATTTTTTTTCTGCATGCCCTAACAGCCTCCTTAAACACTTCCTGAGAAATCCTACCCTCCTTCAAAAGATGATACATCCTCCTTTTATTTCTGAGTTCCTTCAAAACTTCCCTGCCCATCCAGACTGGACATTTGCCTCGTCGACTCCTCTTTTGGCACATGGGAACAGATTGTTCCTGTGCCCAAATATCCAAATTACTAGTTGACTGCAAATGAGAGTCTGATTACAAGCACCACTGTTTCCAGGTACTTGAAAGAAGACAAAATTCTAGGATGAAAACTAAAATCTCTATGGAAGGTTCTCCACGAACACTATTACATTCTTTTGAAAACAGAAACCTTGATCAGTTCCTAAAGAACAGTATCATCCCTGGGTTTGTTCAATTCCAACCACTTCTTAAAAACCATCTTTAGCTGTTTCCATAAAAATTTGTTTTGAAAGTCTCAGCTAAGCATAGAAATGCTTTGTGGTTATTTGAAAACAGATCATGATAGCTGCTTAGTGAGCACTGATCTTCATTTGAGATTCAGCACCTATCAGGATAAGAGCATTTTTACATACCCTGAGGGTTCGCAATCTGACAGTCTGCAGCTGAAACAACTCCAGAAGATGTTAAGCCTTCGAGCACTTAGGCCATGAAAGGTGAGAACAGCAACAACAAGTGGAAATTTTGCATTCAGCTTTTAGGATACCACAGAATGATTAGAGTGTAACCTACTAAGGTTTAAAACAATGTCTGGTTTTATAGTTTCTGTAATATCATTTCACTATTTGCTATTATGCCATTGCATTTTTGATTTGAAATGCTCAGGGTGCTAAAATTATGCTTACATCACAGCTGCAAGTTCTGTCTATATCTCTTTCTATCCTATGTTAGAATACAATTAAAATATTCACCTATTCTTGTTCACACTAGGTTTACACTACAAATGGGCCAAAGAAGGGCTTCCCCATGTTAAACTTATCTAAACAACAGCTAATAAATCTCTGTAGAGCTCTAGTCAATTTGGAATACCTTCAAGAAATAATAGACCGTATTCCAAAAAGGGAGTGGGAAGAAGAAAAATAGAAAGGAAGGGAGGAGGGGGATGGATGTAGATCTACATTTTTAAAAGCTTCATCCCATCCCACTTCAGCTTCTGTTGTTGCTTTCCATGATTCTGTGAAAATTAAAAACTCAAATGCTCCATAACAGTGCCACTGGATTCTTACAGAAGTCTTACCCTGATTTCCATTAAACAGAGTTATGCATAAGTGTTACCAGACTCAGCAAATGAAGAAGCCTAATAACACCTTCTTGAATTGTATGGTTAACCTATCATTGAAATTAAAGTTGGAAATAATCTCATGTTAAAATTGAAAGAAAATATAATATTTTTCTTATGTTACAATAATATGTTTTAGAATTTTCAACAGAAATAACACTCATACATAATGCATAATATTGCCATTTAACCAACAAGTATAGTGCCATTTTAAATCTCTGAAGGAGACAGTAAACAGTGTAGGCAGGGGTTCTACTTAACCCATACACTCCACTAATATGTTTCAGATAACAGGCCAGTGCATTTAAATAAAGTCCAGATTCAATTTAATAGTATTTGTTGCAAGGCTTTATCTAATTATAATAGTCAATCTTTATTACTAGCCTCACAAGTGCAGAAAACCCTATTATAATCCTTCTTTCTAATGATCTCTTCACTATCATAGCAATAACACTCAGCCATAAATTAATCATCTGTTTACAATCATGAGTAAACATCAACTCAATTAACAATTGATAAATAAACAGCCGACTCTGGAGGTTATTTCTGTTATAAATGTGAGTACTAAAGGAGTCCATACAGCTTTGCTATTTAATTCAAAAGAGCATTTCTGTATATCCAGAGATTTCTGTTCTGCACAGTTTAAATGAGACGTGTTACACGAACTGCACAGGTTTTCCACCATAATAGTACCACCCATCTTTTGTGCTGCTAAGTGTGTGGGAGGATATTGTCTGTCTTTTCCAGGGATTGCTTTGTTCCTCTCAGACTAAACACAAGATGAAGTTAACATATAGAACTGTTTGTTTCTCTTATTAGAACTGCTTGGTAAGCTTTTTCCTTTCTAAGCATTCAGTTCATTTTTGAGAACAATGCAAGATCACAATTTTCCCTTTCTAATTCATTTTTCTTCATTTCAATTTATTTCCCCTTGGTACAGGTGAAAACATTACTAGAATGACTGTGAAAACTGAGGAAAACTTTTAATATGCTTACCTACACTGACTTGAAAGAGGAATCTCAATTACCATGTCCCTTACTTCATTTCAGTTTTCAAATTTTGTCTTTTAGAGTGCAATGACAACTGAACCAGGATGGTCAGGCCCTGAACAGGCTCCCCAGGGGAGTGATCATGGCATAAAACTTCCAGAGTTCAAGAAGCATCTGGACAATGCTGTCAGGCCCATGGTGTGACTCGGGGTGTCCTGTGCAGGGCCAGGAGTTGCACTCGATGAGCCTTGTGGGTCCTGTCCAACTCAGGATATTCTATGATTCTATGAATCATCCCACAAGCTCAGCAACATCAAATGATCTCAGTGATCAAAGATTCTGACCTAGGGGTGGAACTAGAGGATTTCCACCCAGCTGCCTCCTGTCTATGTACTGGACCACATCTCCATTTCTCCCATAACATTCCTGCTACATATCTACATCAAATCTTCTCATTTTTTATAGCTGACATACAAATTTGAAAAACTGACAGCCCTCTAAAAGATGACATAAACTCTTGGTTCTGTCTCTCTTGATCAAGGCATAGCAACCATAGACAGACTTGAACACCTAAAAGGCCTTAAATTCTTTCACTTGCTATAAAACAAACTATCCCTCATCAAAGAGTGAGATTACCCTCATTTTTGGAGCTTTACTGCATATTTCTGTCTCAGCTCTACAATGTGCCCTAGGTTTCTGGAAACTGAAATAACATGCAATCCCATAGAAGACTCAGAAAAGACCAAGTGAAAGAAAAACACCTCTGTCTGAAATCTCATAGAGAGCAGAGAGGTCCACACCACTTGATCCAATGTCAAGGGTAGACACCTGCCTGCTACAGCTTTAGCCAGAATAGGCTCAGGACTATATTCTTGTTTTGAGAACAAGGACTACTTTCTACTGTCCATAATTATCCATGTTTCTCATGAACAGACATGTAGCCCACAAGAAAACTAAAAACCACAACAAAAAAACCCTAAAACCAGCCCAACCAAAAAAAACCCAGCAAACAAAACCCAACCAAACCCACAAAAAAACCCACCCAAAATAAAAAACAAACACACACACCAAAAAACCCCCCAAACCAAACCCAACTACTTGCAAAAAAGAGATGACAATTCTTACTGGAAAAATGTAGCAGTACACATGGGATCTGGAAGGAAAAATACAGACTACAAGAGCAGAATTTTGAGGAAGCACAAAAACCCCTTGTCTGCTCATGGTTGGAATATGTGACACATAATTTATATCATTAAAAATCATTCAAAATAAGCTTCATTTTAGAGAGCATTCTTTTCAGATTATTATCCTTTCCTAACACATAAAATATTCCAGTCTTGATGACCATCTACTTTTAGCCTGTAGAGCTAGTGACTGACCATAGTTTATATTTGTCCTACCCTGGAAACAGTGTCTTGAATGAAAGACTAGATTTCGGAAACTCTAACGTGACTAATGGCAACTGAGTTAACAAAGAGATTTATATTGAATAAACACTTGCTTTGAATAAAGACTTTTTAGAGTTGTTTTGAAGGAAAAGAGAGTGATTATTCCTATTTTCACATGCAGGTCTGTGATCAGTCTATCATCTGTGATGCTTTTGACTTCATGACTACATGTTCTTATAAACTGTGTAACACTGTATCTGGTCAGTCCCTCAGAAATTCTTTTCTTAGCCAGTATCACTTCAGTCACTCCTAATATTTCTCATAGTTTCTGCATTCAACTTCAGACTTTTTGAGAGTAATTTGAAAGCTGCTTTTTTACAGTCCTTTCCATCTCCTGTCCCAAAAAGACCATCATTTTTCAAAATACCAAGCAGCAGAAGCCTAGAGTGATTCACATAAGAAAAAAGTTAAGAAGATGACTGTTCATAACATTTTTGATGAAGGAAACCAAGCTTGAAATTTGCAAAATGCTGTAAAAATCATGTGATCCATGACAGGTCTTGACTGCAGTATTTCTATGGTTGTGACTAGTTCATAGCCTACAATGTACAGGAGGAAAATGTCTTTTTAATAAAAACAGGGTCATCATTTCTATTAAAGATTCTGTTATAGTTGCATTTCTTCATGGACACAAACACTGAAAAATAAAAATGGTGCGGTTAATAAGAAACTCACAAGCATTAAAAAGTAGAAGTGATACAATATAGTGGGTTTTTTTGTCTGTTTCTTTAGGTGGGCTTTTTTTCCTACACTTTAATGAAGTCAGCATTCACTTTTGCTGCTAGATAACAAATCCCTATGTCAGTACTACATAAAATGTCCACTAGTAACCCTGAATTATCTTACATTTCTGACATTCCAAGTTCTTGTAAAATAAATTGATAGCCCATTATGATACATGGTAGTTAGCAAGCCATTCAGGGAAAATATTTTTTAAAACATACTCCTAAATTGCCACTCTGTAAAACTCAGAAAAGTCAAACAAAACTTGAACAGAAAACCAAAGGCCTGCTGATTAAGCATTGCATGCTCCAAACTCACAATTCTCAGTGAGTAGGAGTTCAGTCACACTAAAGGATTCCTTCCATAGGATGTTCTAATGTAGCGTGAGCTAAAAGTGCTCAGCCCTAAAACAGAAATTATCAGTAAGGAGAACTCATAGTGGGATCTTGCAAAAGAAATTTACCTGATGTATTCCAGAAATCCAGTCAATTTGTAGTCAGTTCTATGAGTAAAAGTCTTATCCAGTTACAAAACAGCCAGAACTTAAGCATAGACCTAAAATTAAGAAAGCAGGTTCCTTGGATGTACTGAATCAACACCACATCTAAGATTGTATTCCACTCCTCCCTTTCCTTGATTTTCATTCCACCACAGCTTTCTGAAGTCAAAGGTGTTCTAATGTGAGGGTTTAGCTGTACTCATTTCTGTAGGTTACCTAGTGACATAGGAGTCATGATGACCTTCCAGTGTCCCTGATGTGGGAGATATATGGCATATGACTTGATTCACACAAACTGAAATGTTCAATGGTGCAGGAATTTCATAACCTCTAAGGAATTCACATTCTTTCTGCAACACTGAATGAACTGGAATTATACTTCTTCCCCTGTCTTATCCTACATCTTTACCAACTGCTGAAGGTGGCAGTGGTCATTTTATCCAACCATTTTTTTTTTATTTCCCTACAATAATTTGGAAGATAGCTATTACTAAGTGCACTCTTACAAAGTCTATACATATTAATATGAGAGTTTGAGAACCTGTAGTAGTGACACAATAACAATAAGGAAGAATTAAGCACAAGCACAGATGGCAAAAGCACTGAACACGTGTTCTTCTCATCAGTAATTAGGAATAAAAAATATTTAGCTAAGCAACTTTAGTCCCAATGAAGTAACAGTGTCTTCAGCATCAGAATTCCTCATTAGAAAATTTAAGAACAAATTGATGCTGTGTTTGAAAAAAACACCAAGCCTGAGACATTTGGGAGTGAATTCAATATATTCCACCAAAGATACTAAAAAACTCACAGAGAATTTGATCAGGAGAACATAACGGAGGAATACACTTTCACAGAAGAATTTTGTTTAACTGAAGAAAAACTAAGCTGAAAGGAGAGCTAAATTTTCCATGGAGGATCAGCAAAGACCTTACAAAAGAAATAACATCTGAAAAGGATCAGATCTTTGACTCCAGGTAAAAATGTAATGAACATTCAAGACTGGGAGAAACCCAGAGCCAGAAGTTACAGGCAAGCAATATTACTTGAATAGAACTTTACCAACTAAACAAAAGGAGATTGCCCTTGGAAGCCTTACAAAATGTGCATCTGTTTGTGTCAACTATCATACACATATAATCCTAATGAGAGGCACCATAAATCCCTTTTTTTTCATTTTTTCCCCAGAAATTTAAGTCTCTGTGACAGACTCAGGATACTGGCTGTTCCTAGTCATCAGTACAGGTCTTGAGAACATTTTCCCTTCTAAAACCTTCTTTTTCTATCAAGCAATATGCAGATCATGTACGTTTCCAGTTGGATTCATATTGGAAACAGTCTCTCAGAAATAAACAAGGAATGCATATTTTAAACATTCTGTGTAAAGATGTTACACCACTTCTTTAAGCAGAAAAAATTTCTTAAAATACTTTTATGCTGTCTGGTGTGATGCGTCAGACAGTGTTATCCTCCTATCTTCCTTGCTTAAAAAGTACATCTTGAAAACAGCCACACAGGGCTGCATATAAATATAACACAATCTATTTAGACATATATTTATCTTGAGTCTGACTTTTCCTACCCAATTAAGATCCAATGAGAGAGTATCCTACATTAAAGTCCTCTGTAATTAGATGGGTAGAAGTCTGCAAATATGGGAGCTTGTAAGAGTAAAGATTAAATCTCAATAAAACTCAATAAAGTCTATATAACAACTACAGAAATCTCTACCTTCCAAAAAACCACACTGGAAATTCTTACATAATCTACTGCAAAACACCCACAGAGATTTTTTTTAATTCTTCTCAGATTTCTCCAAATATTTCAAGCAAGAAGTAGCTATTTCATTGACCATTTGGAGCTGGAAAGGGGTAGTAATTAAGATTAGGAAAGCACAGCTTTTGAACAATTCTTTCTACTCAGGACTGGATTTAAAGTAGTGATATTTATATCACGATAGTTATATTTTTTTATATATATATATATATCATGATAGTTATATTAACTAAAATCGTTTTACATTAATATTGCACACAGATGAGTTTCAGAAGACTATATATACAAAAATAGGGTCTACAGTGTATTTTTAAATGCTCATGAAACTATGTCTTAGCTATAGCACCACATATAGATGGACTCTATCAAAGCCCTTGGCTAGAAATCTCAGACCATCTTTACAACATTTTTGTTTTCAAACATTTAAAACATTTTGTTTTCAAAATAAGCAAGCCATGCTTCTCAGTATGTCTTATTTGAGCAAAGGTTATAACCAATCTGCTACATGAGTTGTCAGATGGTCTTGTCTATTCACTTTCTCTAGGAACTTTTTCTGCCTGCAGTCTCTTCTACCTTTTGATTTTATCATTGTTTCTTCTCTGCCTGTGGCTAACATCAGCTCAATCAGCAAATTTTATACAGCTTTGAAAGGAGCGAGATTTGTGGTCATTCTATCCTCCTCCAGAACTAGGCCAGAGCCTTAAGACAGCTGCTGAGAAAGCTCTGTCTGTTGCCCTCAAAAGCATCATCCTCAAGGCAGACAGTTTCATAGTTCCTGTAAAACGTAGCTGTCAAGGGAATCTGTCACTACAGTTGGACAAAAGCAATTTCTTAGATAGTTTGAGCCAGTTCCATGGAGAGTTTTGAAAGTTATAGGGGAAAAAGGTGAATTTAACCCAATACTACTTGCAACAATAAGGGTGGGGATCAGCAGTGAAGTGTAGTCTCAAAGTGCCAACAATCCATACTGCTTATAATTACAAGATAATGGTTTCTTTTGTGACATACTGGCTTCTACTTTAAACCCAAACTAGGAAACATGCAGGTCTCCTGGTAGAAAACCAGGCTTATTTCTGTATATTTGAGTCTCTGAGAAAGTCTCCAAGGGAATTTAGGATAGTTCTTATTATATAAAACCTTTAAACATTTTATTTCCTATTTTCATAGAATCATTAAGGTTGAAAACAACCTCCAAGTTCGAGTCCAAGTTTTGACTGAACAACAGCTTGCCAACTAATGTGCAGCACTAAGTGGCACATCCAGTCATTTCATGAACACTTCCAGGAATAGTGATTCCACTACCTCCCCATTCCAATGCTTAACCACCTTTTCAGGGAAAAAATTCTTCCTGACATCCAGCCTGAACCTCCCCTGGCACAGCTGAGGCTATGTACCCTTGTCCTGTCGCTAGTCACTTGGAAGCAGAGGCCAAACCCCACCTGGCTGCAATCTCCTTTGAGGTAATTGTAGAGAACAATAAGGTCTCTCTGGAGCTTACTTTTCTTTGGTTTAAACAGCCTCAGCTTCTTCAGCCACTCCTCATACAACACATTCCCTAGGCCCTTCACCAGCTCTGTTGCCCTTTCCTGTACATTCTCCAGCGCCTCAATGTCTTTCTTCAGGAGATGGGCCCAATACTGACACAGTACTTGAGGTGCAGCTACACCAATGCCCAGTATAAAAGGACAATCATTTCCCTAGTCCTGCTGGCCACACTGTTTTTGGTATAGGCCAGGATGCCTGTCCAGATCGCTCTGTAGATCTTTCTGACCCTTTATCAAATCAACACTCCCATCCCAGTTTGTATTGTCTTCAAAATTACTGAGGGTGCACTTGATTCCTTTGTCCAAATCATCAATAAAGACATTAAACAGGATTGATCCCAATACTGAGCACTGGGGAACCCCAAAAGTGACCACAGAACAGGTCACCAACACTCTCTGGGCCCAGCCACCCAGACAGTTGGTAGCCTAGCAAAGAGTGCACCTGTCCAAGAGGTTGGCTGCCATCTTCTCTAGGATAATGCTGTCCAGGTAAACAAAATCCACAGCCTTTCTCTCTGGTTATTCGTACAAGATCTGCCTTTCATAAACCCATGCTGGCTGGGCCTGATAACCTGTTTGTTCTGAATGTCCTGCCTGATGGCATTCCATAACCTTCCCCAGCACCAAGGTCAGGCTGACAGGTCTGTAGTTCCTCAGATCCTCCTTCTGACCCTTTTTGCAGATGGGCATCACATTGGCCAACCTCCAGTCATTTGGAATCTCCCTGGTCAGCCAGGACTGATGAAAAATGATGAAGGGTGGCTCGGCGAGCTCTTCCATCATCTCCCTCAATACTCTTGAGTGAATCCAATCCAGACCCATAGACTTGTGAGTGCCCAAGAGGCTCAGCTGGCCACTAACTACTTCCCTCTGAATTAAAAGGGGGTCTGTTCTGTTTCCTATTCCTGTCTACAAGCTCAGTGGGCTGATTGCCCTGAGGAAAACCAGTTTTTCTGCAGAAGACTGAGGCAAAGAAGGCATTAAGTACCTCAGCTTTTCTTTGCCCTTGATTACAACATTCCCCTCTGCATCCAATAATTTTGGTTCTGTTAATGAAAGTGAAAACACACAATTACTATGTGCATCTTGTCTATATTAGAAGGACTGTCGATATTTCAAGTATACTGATATAATGAAAAATTATGTAATTCCTCTTGCGTGCATGTAATAACACATTCAGTTAGTTTCTATTATATCAGAAAGGAAACAAGCTATATTGACATGCTATATTGAGTTAACTCCTTCCATAGCAGAGAAGAAATAAAATATGAGCCATTGATATGGGTCTTTTTCAAATTGATCAACTCTGTCCACTCTAGTTTGAGTTCAGTTTATTCTCAAATCTGTCCCTGGGCCTTGCCCATTCCCAGCATGTAAGTCCGTGCTACAACAAGCAGAGAGGACACCTGAGAATCAAGCCAGACATATTTATTTTGAGAATTCATTTTTTACTCTATTACTATAGTGTGTGTGTGTGTGTGTGGGGGGGGGGGGGGGGAGGAAAAGAAACNCCACCCCTCCCTAATCTAACACTGTACAGCTACAGACATAATATAAATAAAATCTCACATTCGACTCCCCACATCACATCCTTTTATTAGAACAGCACATAGAGAATTTTTGATCTCCACAAAAAGTGTGATATCTCTGAGAGCAGATGATGATCTTATTACAAAAACTTTTGTGGTTTGGAAGGAGAAGTAAAAGTTTTAGTTCGAGGTTTTTATGACTTCTTTTGTTCAGAGAAAACTAAAGGAGGAAAAACACTGGTGATATATGATTGCTTGTTTACAATCAGTACACAGATCCTTGCCTTTTTCATGAAAGGAAAGGAAACCAGCAGGAGAATTACAATACAGAGCACCTCCCAGGATCTCTTTCACTATTCTCTCCATTTGTGTATTAAGCAACAAGGCAGCTGTTGAACAAGTACTATCAACAAAGCAATCTTCTAGCCCTTTGATTTAGGCTATTCATATCTTCTGCCCTGAAAAAAAATGACTTTCACAATTAAAACACCGAAATCAATGCTGTATCTATTGTCATGTCTGCAGGAGAAAAGCTTTAATTACAACTCTAGTTAGATAACACAATCATTACACCTCCTTAATCTCAAATATAAAACCAGTACCCTTTGAGTGCTATGCCACCCTTTCTTTGATTTTTTTTATGTGAATGGCTTTTTATCTGAGCACTTTAATTTGCATGCCTTTGCTGCGAGGCAGCTCCCCGTGATATGTTAATTGCAGAGTGCTTTAAGTACTAAAAGATTAACATAAAACCCTTTGCAAACAAGCTAATAGTTTATGATAATTTTTGCATGGCCTTTGTCTGTCTATCACTGGATTGCCTCTAGCTGTAATTTTATAAAGAAGCTGTAAAATATCATTTAAACAAGTTCATTTACACATAATTATTACCAGAATCACATTATTCAATTTAGATACTCCAGCCTATTAACAATCCATGAACTAAAATGTAATTAAACTATTTTCCTTTTATGAACCTATTCATTACAATGTGTGAGAGATGAATCTCTCAGTTTCACTGAAAATTTCAGCACTTTGTTGTTGGAATTGACAAGTCTGGCACTCATTTTGTGCTTTTAATTATATTAAAAGTATTTCAAGGCAGCTAAAGAATATATTTATAAAAGAATGCATACGAATGCCAAGTTGGTGCCATCTCCTAACATATCTTTATTTCAGCCCACACAGTTTGCACCATCTTATCAGATAAAATAAACCCAGGATATATAATTTCACTTAATAGTTCTTTAGTTTTCCTGGTTTTGAAGAAATATTTAAAACAAAAAAGTTTATCCCTAACAAAATTGGTTAAGTATTTAAATTACAGCTCTAGTCTAATACTTACAGTAGAGGGACTTGTGCACCTGTGGACAAATTCCATTTGATAAAGATCATCTTAGCTCAAAACATTGATCATGTTTACACAGACTAAAATTTGCTACTCATCTGCCCATCACAAGCTCTAAGAGATTGTAATGGGCAGAAAAGCTAACTGGCGTTCACTAACTTAGACTGTCAAAACACAATTGTGACAGAAGATGCTACACTTAGCATTTTACAAGGTATGGGTATTGGGCCCTGTTTACTTATTGAATTCTTATCCCAATTATCTTGACTTACCAAAGGAAAAATCTGATCTGGATAATGAAAGCCTTGGTCTCCTCCCAGTGATAAAAACTGCACACTTTCCTGCACAAACCACCCCTTAGGATCTCTGCTGAAATAAATTCAATGGAAAATTAACACAGGGGCAATTT
This sequence comes from Serilophus lunatus, assembly GCA_013399895.1. NCBI lineage: Eukaryota > Metazoa > Chordata > Aves > Passeriformes > Eurylaimidae > Serilophus > Serilophus lunatus. Next base: position 88,703 of record VXBA01005043.1, read on the forward strand.
TCCCTGATGATCAAAATTATTTTTTCAGAAACATACAAGTTCCTTATATCTTTGAGGATAAAAGCCAACATATTCACTCCTAATGAAGACAAAAAAAGATGGGCCCCATAATAGCTACAAATATTGATTACCCCCAAGTTTTAATTCTTTCACACCTGTGTCAGAACAAGGACCCTATTCAAAATTTAAGGTATGAATTACATGGTGCCATTCCTGAGACAAAGACAATTCAGAGGTATGTTGCAGATCAGAAAAAAAAAACAACCAAACAAAACCCAACACCAACAAAATGCAAAAATCAAGGCATTACTGTATAGGCATGAAGCTCGAATATCTTCTTTTGGTGATGTCACCCAAAATCCATTTTCTATAAATACCTAATGTCTGATGCCTACCTTTCCAGTTGAATTAAAAAGCTTCAACTTAATATCCATTAGCAATACATTTCTTAACAGCAGGCAAAAATACTGGCCTTGACAAACTTGTTAATATTCTAGCAATTGACATATTTGTCAATATTCTGATGATTGACATTTCTTATCTGAAAAAATAAAGATAAGCTTTTTCTCAAAGCACGCAGTAATCATGTAATTACTCTAATAAGACAAAATGCCATCAGAAACTACTATGGAGTTAGATGCCTTACAGAGAAATTATCTTGCAAGGGGATCCATAAAAAAACCCCAATAGATATTTCAGTCTAAATGGCTGGGGATCTAGAAGTCATTGAGGCTGATAAGCTTAATTATTTGTAGCAGTCTTTGAGCATATATTTCAGTCAAATGTCAATCTGAATTTTACCATTTAGATCAGTTCCTAGAGAAGTTAATGACTATAAACTCAGTGGGTAACTCTCACAGAGGAATCACAAGAAAACTTGAGACATTTTATTCTCGCCAAACTCCTGATCTGTACCATTGAGCTACTCTTCTCTACACGGCTACCTCACAGCCATTTGTAGCGGACTTTGCAGAAGTAACTTTGTAGTTACTGGCTTTGTAGTCGTCAGTTACTACATTTCAGTCAAAAACCCCCCAACATCTTGCATATACTTTTTCCTTTTTTTATTTTTTTTTTCCTCCAATCAGTAAGAGGAATGGCAAATTTTAAATAAATTCAAGTTTGAATATCATTCTAGAGCACAGTCTAGCCCTACCAGACCTCTTTCTAGACCCCAATACATTTACAGAAGAGGAGAATTGCAATCCCCAGTGTTCTTGACATTACATACCTCACAGTCATTAACTGTTGTCATTATTATCATCTAGGGGTTTTTTAAGCATCAAGAGAATATAAATTATTTTTACTCTTTGGGCAGTCAGAATTTAGAAATTATCTTCATTGTCCCCTAATTTTATATTCCTAATCAGAAGTTAGTACTTTATTGGTGGAGAAAGATTAACACAGTTTTACTGCGAAGAAAACGTGTTAGGATATCAGCTTCAATGCTTCCACGTATATAGAAGGTCCTTTACTTAATGACTAAAGTATCCATATGGTTGAAATATAATTGACAATACTTGCAGTGATATTTAAAAGCAAAACAAAAGTAACCCTTTAACAAAACCCTTTAGCATTCCTGTTTGCATCAGTAGCTTCACACTGGTTTAGATAATGATCTAGGAGTAAAATCACTGCATTTCCTTTTCATAACAGTAGGCTTCATCCTCAAAACAAGTTAAAAATAGTTGTGGGCGTTTTTTTCATGCTGTTTTAAATCAAACTGTTCCTTAGGTACCAATAAGTTTATGAAGGAACCACAATGTATAAAGAGAAGAATTATTTTCATTTGAGAATCTCCCTGTTCATTCCAAACTCCCATTACTTGGACTGTCACCCTGATACTGCCTGAGGTGCACTCCAGCTCTCTGCAAGAGAATCTGCTTTCCCTCTAATGGGGCTGTTCTTGCAATGGCAAATGTAATTTTCCACTCCATTACAAACAGTGTGCAAAAGGACCTATTTCTCACTGCACACAGATCAGTTCCCAGTGAAATCCTATTCACCAAATATTACAATAGCAGAATCCACTTCAAATGCAGGTGCTTTTTCAGGGCTGGAAAAACAGCTCTGATCCCACCATGAATGCACTTGAATATTCACTGTTCCAGTATTCTTCAGTGTTAGAGAAAATTGCCTAACAGATTCAGTGAAGGAGCAAGAAGTTAGTAAGAAACCAAGAAAGCAAATATTATAATGATGCTTTCTCAATATACTATTTTTGTACCGCTTTTCTTTAAGAACCAGCCATAACGCAGATTTATATTGTGACTGTTACTCATGGCTGAAATTCATCCAAAGTCACAAATCCATGTCTTACAAATTTCAAAATTAGATGCCTTTGCAGCAAAATAAAATTCAAGCAAGAGAAATTCATCATTCTTTAATAAAAATAGTTACATTCAGCTGTGTTTTACATTTATGAGACTATTTATTTCTCCGTATCATTACATCATCAAGATAGTTTTACAAAAAGCTATGAAAATCACAGAACTTTGTCAGCTTTACGCCATAATTCAGTATAAGTTGTTCTCATGCAAGATCCTTCAGGAAACAGTAACTCTATACCCATCAATTAAGACACTGCAAAAGCACTGCACCAAGAACTGCCTTTGGAAATGCTATGCCTAGAGCTCTAAACTGGGCATTAAGGTTTTTAATAAACATGATAGCAGCTTTCAATTAAAACTGACAGTCTCAAAATGTAAATCTCCTAGAGTTTTTCTCTTTCTACCATATTAAAAAATAGCAATATTAAAGTAATTTAAACAAACTTTAAGAACATATCATTAAAGGAACAGAAAAGATACCTCCCATGCAGTCTACAGTATGTATTGCAGCACCATTCACTAAGCAGAACAATTAACAAATCACCCAAATTGTATTCACCCTTTCCTTCACTGGAGATATTCAAGAACCATCTGGACACAATCCTGTACCATGTGCTTTAGGACAACCCTGCTTGAGCAGGGAGGTGGGACCAGACAATCCACTGCGGTTCCTTGTAACCTTACCCAATCTGTGATTCTGTATTCCTCTCTATATACTTCCCAGACTGAGACTACAGGAGGCTAAGAAAAGATACTCTAAAATTGAACAAGTAAACAAACAAAAAAAATTTGCATTAATCAGAATTCAATTTAAAAAAATATAAAGGTAATGTTGCATTACTTTTTAGATCATATTAACAATAATCATGTCATTTTTCAGTTTTAAAATAAATTTATAAAGAATACTTAAAATCTAGAAAAATGAGATCTAGAATCTTGGATACAAAAAAATGAAGAACATTTCTTTAGTTCTTGCAATCACCACTGAATTACTCCTAGACAAATAAGCAGTCTTTGTAATGTGCCTTTGATTTCTTCCATCCTCCTCCATCCATCTTGCATCTCTAGTATGTAACCTTGGATAGAATGTTTTAATATAATAGCAAAATACTTTCCTTCAAATTTTTAAGGTATGCAGAATCACCATTGTGACAACAAAGAGGTATCTATGTGGATATCTATCACTCTTGACAGCTTCTTAACTAGGCATTCAAATGTTCAGAACTATTAAAGAATATAAAAATATCACATCTGGGGAATCTTCAAAGACTAAGCATCAAATCAGTGATCTGAATGATAAAGGCAGATGACAGGTGACTATAGTAAAAGAAAGAATGGTAATAAAGTTACTACAGCAGACTCTGCCATAATTTATCATGGCAAAAGTAGGAAAACTAACTTTCTTTAGTTCATGTAGTGTATATCACAGACCTACTCAGCAACTTTAGATGGGAAGAACAATAGTCAGAACACTTCAGGCAGGTCCTTTAATAACTTAGTTACAGATGTCATCCAGACAGACACACTGATACGCTCAGTGACGTAGCACGGAACAACAGCACCAAAATCCTTGACAAACTGCGAATGCAACTGACTTCTTAACTTCGAATGACTACTCAAGCTAACCCTAATATGAATGCTTTAAATACCTTCCCATTTTTTTGTATCACTATATTTTAAAATGTTACAGTCAGCAAGGTATCTGAAATTGTTTCTGTCAGTTCCAGCCAAGGGATTAAGTAACACTTCCCCTGTCAATTCTTCTTGGTTCTAGATTTTAATAAGGACAAACTTTATTCTGGTGACATTAGAAATAACTGCAATAATTTTACATCTTCAAATAATTTACAAAAGTTTCCAGGAATATTCTTATAGGCATATATATTTCCAGTCATCAGAATAATTCATTCTAAAAGAATAACTTGAAAAGCTATCAGAAACATGACTTAAGAAATATACTCTAATTTGATTAGAAAAGATGTTATATGAAATATCCCAGCTATAACTTAGCCACTCAGAAGCTTCCATCTCTTTGATTTAAATAGTTTAACACTAAGTAAAAATATTACTTTTCCTGCTTAAGCTAAAAATATTCCAATTTTATTTCAAGAATTCCAACAAGTTCTGCTTTTAAATGGCAAAGAAAGTAACCCTAAATATCCCAGCAAGTCAGGATTGTCAAATGCGATGGTAATATAGGTGAAGTTATATTTATCTCTTAATTATGATTATCATAGGATATATGAATACAGTCAGCTTGCCTCCATAAGAAGGTACAATATAGTAGTAACTATCTACTGTAAAAGACTGATTATAATTCATAAGGATCATAAAGTTTACTGGGAGATTGGCATCTTATATAGTCTTGCTTGGTCCATCAGGTTAGAACAGGTATAATTTCTCTGAAGCGTTGCCCATGTATTGATACTGTTCAAAGGGAGCATTACCTTGAGAAGAGGCTAAATGCCAGCAAACCACTACATGGATCTAGCACACTATCTTTGGATGTGAGTTGATATACAAAGGCTTCAGTACCTCAGTTCAAGATGATTGAGTTGCATGAAGGAATGGAACAGAAAAAGGAAAATTCAGTTTATTTTAGTGTTACAGGTAGTTGCTCAAGACTGGGCTAACAAATCCACTAAATAACAGCAACAAACACAGAGAAGTGAAAACATAAAGGAACTACTAAGTTATTCAGGTATCTGCTGAGCTTGAGAATACCCTTTTATTCATAACTGCTGGAACACCTCAATTGATGTACGCAATTATGTCTGCTGGATTTGGCTAAAGAAAGCAATTTTAGGGTGGAACAAGAGGAATTACAAATTGTGAAGTATATATTTACAAATTATCGCTACTTTGCATTTTGCTAATAGTCCTAATTCTAACAGAATTGCTATGCAGCTCATTACTTAGGGGAGTCTATAATTTTTCCCCCTCCTGTACTAGCAAAGCTTTAAACCATGGTGTAATTAATGTAATTAAGTTATTAATAAGGATTGAAGGGGTTGGACATTGTGTGGGATATTTAATTTTGTGTATCTGTAGCTGAGTGACTGTTTAGGTTTGTATTTCAACTGTCAGCCAAATTATGTGCAATTAAGCCAAACAGATCTCTTTTAACCAGTGATGATGTCAGACACATTCATAGTTCTTGCTGGTGGGTGGCAAAACTGCCCACTCTTTTCTATCTGTTGTATTTCCCTATTATGCTTTCGTTGTGTACTGCATGTGTCAGTGTATTCATACTTTGAATTTCTCTATTAGCCTGTAAAGCAGAATAGGTGGCTGTGCTGCAGAAATAAAATGCTCTGAATTTATCAACAATGAAACAAGTGAACTCTTGTCCTTGTGCAATTTATTCAGTTGCTGTGGTAGTCAGAATGCCAGTGTGAAACTGTTTGTTATTTTATTGTTCTACTTCCTCTGTACAAAGCTACTTCTAGGAAAAAAAAAAAAAAAAAATTCATGTATCTTACCTGTTTTCAGGGAAGGTACTGCCAATAGAAATTGGAAGAGGTTGGCATTAATTTTTCTACAGAAATCCTGGAGTTGAAAATTGATGCCAAACCTACCTGAGAACCCTGGATCAAATTTTGTCCAGGCCACAAGATCTAGGGTAATCTGCTGATGTAATTAAGACATTTCTTGGGCTCCCCAGTCATTACGATGACCTCCTATGAAGACTGGGCATTATGCTAATGCTTTGAAGGCTGCTGCTGAAATGTGCTCACACGCTTCACATTGTCATCAGCAGTGGGCCACATCAGTATCTCTCCTGGAAGATGTTTGGCATTTTGTTACATTAATAGTTGTAGCTGATTTCAGCAGATCTGAAACTATTATTACACATGCTTAAAAATGCTGAAATTTCAGGTTTTTAGGGGACTATGATATCTATCAATATGCACCTGTATTGCATCTCATGGATTCTAAATATACTTTTTCTTAATTATTATTTTAAACTCAGCATCCTTCCAAAACCATCCGAAGCAAAACAAATGTTGTAAATATATAGATCAAGTCAATAACAGTTAACAGGTCTTAAAATGATCTCAAGTATACCTCGTGCAATCAAGCCTTGAAGGTGCCTGACATTAGGCCATGCCCTGGCTTCTAGACTGTCAGGGTCATCTGGCTCTATATATTTATGAGCTGCATCAAGGTGTCACACGGCAGACAGGGCATACAGACATTTCAAAAAAGTGCAAAAGCAAGGGGCTCATATTATGAATGAAACAAATGAAGATTTATATCTTTGATCTTTCTGTTGAGCCCTGATTTATAACTATATTCTAAGCCATTGACTCAAGGGAATAAGCTTCATCTAGTCTTAAGACAAAGAAGCTGCTAAATACGAGATCGCTGTTTCGAGCACCTTGCAAAAAGTAACAAAGATAAAAAGCTGTATTATTCCTTTTCTATCACATATAGAATTTGCTTTGGGGTTTTTGTTGTTTTTGGTTTTTTGGTTTTTTTTTTTTAATTTGTGTAACAGTAAAAGTCATTTTCCAATTCACAAGTAGAAACTTTCTACATAGTAGCAAAATACTGTCAAAGCCAGCTATCAATATCCCAACTCTTCTTTGCTAAATTATCTTGAAAATAAAATTGATACTAGAGAGAAAACTAACTTAGCCACTTACAGTGGACATGATAAACCAATGATTTTGAATGCAGCAATAAGGCCAACTACTGCACAGTTTCCCAGACTGCTTAAAACTCTTTACAGGTTTTGTCTTTCAAAAAGACAAAGAACATTTTCTACCTAAGTTTACCATGACAAACCAGAGGCATGTGAAAAAAAGTCTTAGCAGGGCAACATTATATTTCAACTCCTAGAGAGATATATTCTATTTATCTCTTATTTCGAGTTATTGAAGACTGGGATATTTCAATTAACACTATATGAATATATTAAGGAGATCATGAAGAACATTATGAATAAAAACTGTATATCAGATTTAGAGAATATCCTTTTTATTCAGTGAGAAACATAGAGAACCTTTACCTTGTTTATGCTCTTGTAGTCATAAATGGTTTATGAAACACAGTGTAGAAAGCTGACTTCACTTTAAGACCATCAATAAGAGCACTTTAGGCTAAAAAAACCCCAGACTTTCTGCCCACCCCTACTATCCCCATTAAAAGCTCATGAAGCATTCTGGACAATAAAATCAGTTGGAGATGTCCTTGATCTTTCTGTAGCTTTTATAGAAGCCAGATGGCTTGGCTCTGGAACATCTCATAATTTGATGAAATGAAGAATTAAAGGAAAAGTTCAGAATTAGCAAAATTAAACTGCATGAGTTACCAAAAGTCAAAATCACTATTTTTTTCCTTCTAGAACATTACATATACTTCAGGCTCTCAAATAAGCTCAGAGAAAAAATAATAGTGGGCTGAAATAGTGTATTCCAGTAGTTCTGAACAATGGATTTGACAGTCAGAAAAAAATTTCCAACACTGTTTTATTCCAGTTAGGAATACTTTGTCCAATATGCCTACCAAGCACAATAGCATACATTTTGCATTATTTTGCTTCTGTCATCCCTCATGCTAAAGACTGAAGTGCTGCTGACAATACTGCAGAATCACGAATATCATGATAATAAGACAGTTCATAAGGCTATACTATGTGTTAATAAAAATGAAATAATCTGTACAGGACTAGAGAAAGGAAAGGGTGTTAAGGAGTCACCAGTATCCAATTAAAAGAAATAATAGATAAAAATAAAACTTTGCACACATATGAATGAATCTTTTCACCAAGGAAACCGAGAACATTGCTTATGCACTCTCTAACACCCTGGGAAATGTATATTTAAGCCGAAAAACTTTTCAGTCAGAAGCTCAGATTCAATCCTTAATTCATCAGGTATCTTTGTAGCCAATAAGATTTTTTTAGGTACTGTATTTTGTTTCATATTTGTTTGGCACCACATTAACAAATGCACACTTTTCTCATGCTATCAAAAATTATCCAATAATTATTCCCAAGACAGAGAGCTTGTTATGATTCTTCTGTTTACTCTGCAGTTCTGTTACATGTCATACACTGGTGTCATGTTTGAATTTCATTCCTGCCCTCCAGCAATATCCCATGTGATTTTCTCTAAGATCTTGTGATGGTTATTGAAGACTTTGTTTTCAGAGAAAACATTAGGCCTCAGTTTTGAAGAATGCTTGAAATGAAAAAAGAATTTGAATTATACCCTGCTAGGACTGTCATCAGAGTGAATTATTACTGTTTACAGTTGTGTTCATTAATTTTACCTGTATCTGTCCATCTAGATAATACACATACAGACAGAATGCATATAAAGAGACATTCTGTAAGAGGCTGCAAAATAAAATAAATTTAAAAAAACAAATACAGTTAGCAGATCTAGTAGCAGAGCACAGTAGTAAAAACATTTTACACCTTTTCTCCTGTTAATATCTGAAATACAAGAAGTCACTCTCCTTGGTTCTGCAGTAATTTACTCCCTATCATACTTACATACTCCCCATCCCAAAATGCATTATGTTTAGACCTAGCAGGATGAGAAGAATGTAGCCATATAATCATTAGTTGGATAAATGATGAAATGCATACACAGAGGAAAAAATTGTTGGAAACTAATGTTTCACAAATACTGAGTACTTAATTTCATCGCCTAAAAGAAAATATTATGACTTATACGTTTCAAAGTCAAAAATAACTCTGCCAATCAGTATCTTGAGGACCCAGAGGTATAAAAGGAAATTGTAGCTACTTTGCTTTTTTGAATCACAAATAGTCAAATAATACATTGTTTATTTTCCAAATTTCACATCACTAACAGTTGTCTCATATAAGCCTAAACTCTCAGAACAGGCTTCAGGTAAAAAAAGTCATTAAGTGGGCTTTGCTATAGTTTTTTCAATTATTTTTGACTAACAAACCAGCTAGTTTCTTTTTTTTTTCCCCTTATAAAAATCCATCTAAAAAAACAGTACTTGTCATTTCATTGTCTTTTTATATAGCCAAGCACATTTCTAAACAGGAAAACTTATAACAAGTAAAGAAACCCAACCTACTTGGAGTGCTATGGAAAAAAACCAACATATCACACAAAACCCCCCAAAACCCCCAAACAACAAACCTAGCGGTAAAATGAATTAAGTCGCCTAAATTATTTGTCCTTTTCATAAAATATGTTTTGTTACCTTCTTTGTGGTCTCATAAGTTAGTATACATTAACAGTTAAACAAAGGAAGGTCATAATATAAATTCTGAAATATTGCAAATAAAGACTATGATGATGGAGTTAGTTACAAGAAATGCAGACCCATACTACTGTCATCAGCAAACTCAATACACTCTTTCCAAGGCCCTCCACATAAATTAGGTGATGGTCTCCCACTTCTAACAGACATATCAGGGTACTTGAAAAATTGGTTTTAACTTAGGTATGGAAGCAATTTCTTAACATGCTCTTTGAATCTTGTTTATTTGCTGAAAAGCAACACAAGAACTTAGGTCAGCTAAGACTACATTTCTGGAAGGAGCACACTGCTGGCTTTGCTCTCAAAATATATTCCCACAGAATGCAACATCAGCCTTGGCCTCACAGCTTGTGATACTGTCTTGCTTCTTGTCCTTCTGTGAAAGGCTAGGATGTTCCAGGATAACTAGTATTTTATATGTCAAGGCTTTAATTTTAAAAGTAAAGTTATGGAACACTCTTTCTTGAATTATCAATTTTAATAATTTAAATCAAGCTCACTTAAAACAATATTTAAAGGACAGGAAAGACAAAATGTACATTGAAGAGGAAATAATTGTAAGTCATGAGAGAAAATAAAGGCATTATTCAACAAGTTCAAGCCTTCATTTCCTACAAATATAAAATCAGCTAAAAATAGCCTACATATTTACAAGGTGCATGTTTACATTATAGACCAGTGCCTGAGGGAGCTATGAAAACAAACCAATAAAAGTGAGATTGAATTATTTACTGTGGAAATAAGATTTTCATAAAATATACTTGCTTCTGTTTTTTAACTTTTTTTCTCATCTCTGAAATTTTATATGGAATTTAGCATATTCACATTCACAGCTGTAGATTAACATTATAAAATTTAACAACACTGAAGCAGGGACTATAGTCTCGAAGGTTAATAATTCATCAAACACACTGCATAATATCCAGATTTTCTTTCTTTAAAAAAACCCTAAAAGTATGTTTTTATTTTCAGGCTTTTGTGTGCCTTAGTTTAAAAAATGTCCAATATCAGCTGCCAGTACTTTTACAGAAAAGTTTCCTCTTGAGTCCTAGGGAGAGGAAGTTTCACTTAAATGGGGTTTTACTTAAATAAAGAAACCAGACAAGCAAACACACCAATAAGCATCAAAAGAACAAGAAAAATGGTAACATAAAATTCATAAACTGTGGCAAAGAACTGAAATAGAAACACTACACGTGTAGGGAGGTGCAACAGCCTTTCCATAAGGTCCAGATTCATGCAAAGTGTTTGCTTAAGTTGTTGTAATGGATAACCTATTGCATTTTTTACTGAAAATTCTATTTTGAATTGAGAATAAGCAAAATGCATAATAACATGTATAAAAATAGAGCTATTTGATTTCACTAACTCAATGAATCCATAGAACAATTTTGATACACAATGATACCAACCAACCTGATTTATTACACTACCCATTAAATTCATAACAGAAGACTTAGTACCTGCTACATTCAACATAGGAAGATTCTATAGTCAAATGCTCTAAAATAAACAAATTCTTAAATACGCACAAAGGATGTGTCACATTGAAAAACAAACTTGTGAAAGATACACTCCATTACTTGTGAATTGAATGCTTTTCTTTAGTTTTCATTCCAAAAATGTTTTTCAGTTATAGTTCCCCCACAAAACCAGGGGGTTTTTATGTTTTGTTTTTGGTTTATTTTCAGTTTGAAAGTACCACACAATAATTAAATAAAACCGCCTGTTGACTGTGTGGCGTGTGCTGAGCATCATTACACTGGTCCTTTAGGTGCTGTGTTTCTCTGATTTCACTAATGCAGAAATGACTACCCATGCCAATACCCCATGACTTAAAGGTTATTGTGACAGTAATTCAATTATACCTCACTTTTCTATAAAAACTAGATTCCGTTGTTATTGTGATATAAGAAAAGTTGCTTTCTTAACAAGATTTTGAAGAATAAGAAAGTTCCAGCTCTGAAGCTGGAACTGAATGATAGAAAAACTAAACATGCAAGCAAAACTGTTTCCATTATTAAAATAAAATTGTTCATTGCTGAATATCTTGACCTTCAAGCATGATCAGAAGCAGGAATATCAAGTCCTTACTGAATATCCTGGCCAGTATCCATCTTTAAGTGATCCAAAACAATTTTCATATTGAAACTCACAACAGAGCTGTATCTACAAGTTTAAGGATGTGTTATCAGTATGCCTCCACCATAGAGAAAGGGCAGGTAGCTTCAGAAGTCCTTTCCAGTCTCTGTTTTTGTTGAATGTAAGCATAAGAAACACTATAAGAATAATTTCTTTATGTTATTTCAGTTATGTATAATGAACCTCATAAGCTGGAGAGGCACAGTCTTGCAGTGTTCTGCTGATACAGAGCTGGAAAACCAGAAAGTGAAACTCAGTTCTCGGTGATAGCAATGAACAAATGATTCAGCACATCAGAATGGTCACGGAAGGCAAGTTATTTGCAGGAGAGTCTATTTGCAGGAGTGTCATATAAAAGCTGTGTGGCAATCAAGGTGACAAGATAACCTTTCCCTTTTCAGAATGATTCCTTCCTATTAGACCATTTTGACAGGGATCAAAAGTTAAACACCAGCAACCAAGTCAAGCTTTCAAACAGAAATATTCAGTAATCTTCATAGGAATGTATCTAGGAGACTAAATTAATGATCCTAACTACCACTTTAGCGATCTCAGTTCTCAGGATTCAAATCACAGAACCAAAGAACATGCTGAGGTGGAAGGGACCCACAAGGATCATCAAGTCCAAACTCTAGCCCTGCACAGGACCATCCCCAACAGTCACACCATGTCCCCAGGCATATCATCCAAACACTTCTTGAACTCTGTTAGGCCTGTGCTGTGACCACTTCCCTGGGGAGCCTGTTTCAATGCCCAACCATCCTCTGGGTGAAGAACCTTTTTCTAATATCCAGCCTAAATCTCCCTTGACACAACTTCAGGCCATTTCCTTGCATCTTTATACCCTTTCCTATTTAATCACATCTATCTTATTGGTATCCCACTGCAGTGAATTTATGGTTTTAGAAACCTTGCTGGTTCAATGTTTGCATTTCATTTCTGAGAATGGAATTTCATTTTTATAATGAATCTACAACTGAGGCCATAATAATTTTTACTTTGGTCAGATTATTCTTTACTTCTTTGATCTTATTGAAGAACATTCTCCTTTGCGGGAAAATACCATTGCCTTCACATAGGAAGCTGACAAAAGGAAATCTGGATTTCTTTGGTAATGATGCTATCACTTTGTCCTGGGTTAGCTGAGGCTGAGAAAACTTTCCCTGTTTGGATTCAAGTTTAAATAAAAAGATGGGTTTGTTTTGGTTTTTTTTTTCCTCCTTGCCCTTNGAGACGACTCGCCTCCTCCTGCTCTCTTCTGGCCTGGGATCTTGCTGAGAGAAGCAGCGCTGCCAGCCTCTGTGCTTTTCTGCCATCTTGGAGTCACCACGTGCCTGCCTGTGCTGCTGCTCTTTCCACCCCCCGCCACAGCCATCAGAGCCTCCTGCCACCTACTTCAGATTAACTGGACTTTTCGGACACTGAAGCGAGGAATAAGTTTTTTTGGTTTTTTTTTTTCCTTTTCGTTGTTTGTTCACTTGTGGAACCGGTGGGGGTGGGGGTGTTGGTGGATGGTATTTTGGGGGTTTTGGGAGGTGGTTATTGGGCTTTCTTCAGGGGGGTTTTTTGGTATTTTAATATTTTTAAGTTAATTTTTTTCTTTCCTCATAATAAATTCTTATTTTCTTTACTACCTCTGTATCCACAAATTATTAATCAATAATTTTGTCCATCAAACCAGGACACACTTTTAAGTATCATAGTCCTAAACTGAGATCTCAAATGGATTTTATATCCAGAGTCAACTGAAGTTTTTAGAGAAGCAGCCACAGAATACTCAAATCCTGTTTTGGTTTGCTTTGTGTGGTTTTTGGCTTTTTTCCCCCAAAACAGCAACAACAAAGCCAACACTCAAAAACAAACCCTCAGATGACAAAACCTGGATTGTTAAATTTTGAAAAAGAATATGTTTTTACCACTCTTATGAGGATGTGGTCTTGAATTTATACTTCCCAAGGTCTTCTCCATATAAAGAAAAGCCTTTGAAATGTGACAAGTGACAAAAGCAAGATACTAAAAATTATAGGAGGGAGCTGCAAACCATGTGGAAATAACTTCTTTTGCAGAAATTATTTATGTAGGGTTTTTTTCATTTTTTGTAATTCAGTAATGGTTCATGTTAACTCTTTCTGTTGCACCTAAATGAAAAAAGAAAAATAACACTGTTCTTGTTGTAAAGATTACTCAAGCTGAGGAATGTATCTAGTCTAGCTGTATAGTAATTCCAACTTGAAAAAAATATTCAGTTTAAGGAGTTCTTAAAATTACTTTTGCATGCAAGTATTCGATCTAAAATTAGATTGGAGGGGTGAAAAGGTGGGAAGAAAGGAGTGTGTAGAGGGTTGGAGGGAGGGAACAAGAAGATACTGCCTCTGGAACAGAAGACATTACAAAACAGAATAGAGCATGTAATTTGAAAACTGTTGAATTAATTCTGCTCTTCAATGTTGTAAAGCTAGTTAGCCTGTCAGTTCAGAGACTCATTCTCTCATTCCTTTAAGTTCTTGGGATGGGTAAACCAAAAGCTGGATAATTGCTACTGACAGATACATGGTCATGGGATTAAACGCTGCTAGTACCACAGAGGAAAAGCACTGCTTCCACACTGCTCAAGTGTCTCTTGAGAAACAGATGCTGAGTAGGTTTAATACAGTACTCTCATTTCCCCATTAGAGGTACATCCTTCATCAAGGCCTGAATGTAAGAGGCACAAAACTAGTATCACTTTCCTTAAGTTTATTTCTCAATCATCACCTACTCATTTTTTCTCAAAGTAAGCAGGGTTAAAAATTATTAGCTACTGAGGGGATTGTGTGAGGAAAACAGCAGCATCAGAAAATATTCTGCAGAAGGATGACCATCAATTAACACTGACAGGTAAAATGTGCAAAAGATTGAGACTCCTGACAATCAGCACATGTCTTGTTAGCATCTCAGAAGAAAAACTTCCTACTCAGAACCAGCTCAGGACTAGGAAGCTGAACATAAGGAAAATGCAGCTGTCAAAACAAACCTACTACTGACTTCCAGAATAAAGAGAAACATGTAAAACTAGAAATACCTAACATGTAAGTCTGCAATCCAAAACGTATAAGAGTCCTTCCATTCTTAAATCTCAGCGTATTTTTTTTATAAAAAACATATTATTGAACAACCATCTTTAATCCAAAATGATAATATATGCACACATTATATTCCACAATCTCAACCATACATCCATATGGGGGTACTTGTAACAATTTTGCTTTTACAGACAATTCCACCAGATATCACTGCAACTTCACATGGTAGAAACAGAAAATACTTTGCGTAGTAAATGATAATTGAAAGAAGTGAGCTGCTTACTTACCTTTTCTTATGTGTTAAAAGATAGGTGCAAAAAGTATCAATTCATTGAAAATGAAATGCCAACCTTTTTTGTTAATTCTCTGAATGAACATGTCTTGTCATTCACATTATGGATGAAGAGCTTCTACTGAGTTTAATACTTGGGAAAACACCACGCCTGCAACCTCATATGCCAGAAATTAATATTTTGTGGGTTCAGTGATTTTATTCCCTTAGGTCTTGAAACACTTTGAACCAAAGTCTTAGACCAGTGACCACAGTTCACTCAGCTAGAGGTGTATTACAGAAGCATATTACAGCAAATAAAGTCTCAGTTTTCATGTGCATTTAAAGCTGTAGTACTCACAACAGCCACCTAAATTAGAATGTAGCAGAGAAGACAGCGAAGTGTACTTATGCCATGCAAAGTCTCCCTAAAGAGAAGAAGAGAAACAGTCTGTGCATAAGACTCACAGATTATCACTTTGACACTTCATCTTTCCCATAGCTACGGACTTCTCACCCCAGACATCCCTCTAGTCGAAAGGACTCAAAAGACAAATGATGATCACCTGTTTGGAGAAAACGGTTCCGTAATAGTGATTTTCATACAGGACACCTCTTTAAAAGCCTGCAACTCCTTCTAAATAGGATAACCACTGCTTTTGCAGGATTGATTATCTAAATCTATTGCCATGTTTTTAACTACTGGTCACTCAATTGCCTTGCATAATTGAATATATAAATACTGCCAGCTTTTCAATGAGTCATCATAACCTAAGAATCTGAAAAGTATAATACATGGCATTCAAAAATACAATCTTAATTCAATGTTCCCTCATCTGTATCCCAATAGATCTTAATTCCTTTATCCCAGAATCACATCATATCTATAGTGTGAGGTCTCTCCCTTCTTATTCCCAAGACAACAACTTCAGTGGTTGTCTAGACCAAACATTTCCTCTCTCAGAAAAAGGCTCCTTCCTAGAATCACTTATGAAGGCTAGCTTTTTTGTCTGTTCCTTGTTCCTTCTGATAGCCTCCACTCGTGCCTTTATTCTTGGTGCAAACTCCCTGTTTACTCATTCTTTCACTCCTTTTCTGCTTCTGCTAAGACTGGTTTCCTGATGGTCAAGCTCAGTTGCTGTCAAGTAAGAGCTGATCTCTCACTTCCTCCAGGGTGTCCCACCTAACCAACAGTGAGTGCAGCACTGTAGGTTGTAAACAAAGAGCTTTCCTCTCTCTATTTTCAGCCACTCGAAGTGTTTTGTTGTTTGGGGGGGTTGACTGTTTTGTTCATTTATTTATTTTTAATAGTCTATATAGTACACTTAGATCAAAACAAGCCAAACAAACACTTTAACCATGTACATTTTTTTAAAAAAATACATACTTTAATTCAAGAACTTGGTATTGTTCTGCTTCTTATGGTAAGTGCCTGGTGTCCCTAGAAGATTAACTCTTTTTTCTCTCAAAAGTCTCTCTCATAGAGCTTTTAAAACTTCAGAAACACCACTTTTTATAGTAATAAAAATTACAATATATTATATAGTAATAAAAAGCACATGAAAATATAAATCTTCTCCTATCTGTTGGCCAACACTCACATGAAGTATTTTTTTCCCCTTTATTGCTAATATACAAAAGATATCCAGATCCTGGTATGCTTATATATAAACTGGGCAAATAGCACAGGAAAAAATACAATGCTTAAATTTGTGGACTGAATCTTATGAAAATAGGAAAAGCAGTAGGAGTGGATGTGAGTGTATACCAACTAAACAATGCAGCAAAATGATATATTTAAGATTACAGGAAACCCCCCAAAAAAAGGATTTTGGAAGGAAATAGGCACTGATTCAAATCCAGAGTGCAGAGTTAACCATCTGTGTTTCTATGTACTTTATCATTCACTGGATTGACCTCATAGCTCTTCTTTATAAGTGAGTATTTTAACATTTCACTGTAATTTTCAGTTCAAACTAAAGTTGAATAGTAAGAAAAATTCTTGGGGCATTTTGAGAAGACAATGCAGTCCTGCATTCTTATTTTGAGGGGACAGCAGGGAAGAAACACAATTCACTCACAAAGGCAGGGTGCAGATCTTTGCAGACGGTAGTTGCAGTTTGCTGCATCACCTGCACCCTGAAGGCCTACTTTGTTAACACTCCTAACCACATCTACCACTTGAGTAACTCTTGTAATTTACACCTCAGGGCGCAGATCACAAGAATTTGACAGCAAAACACTAATTGACATCACATGAATTTATTTAGTATCTTCTCATCAACATACTGGATGGCATTTTTTCTTTAGTGAAACATTGAGAGTGATAATAAAAAATTCCAATTCCAGGTTATTTTTTGAAAAAGTTGTATTAAACTCTACAGCAAAGAGGTCATACATATCTACCAAGCAGGCATTAAAGGAGTCGGTTTATTCATAAAACAGACCTTTAATTTGCATGTTTGTTCTTCAAATTTTGTACCATTTGGGGGTCAGCTTCTTAAAGAAGTGATCTTCTTAAATGAACCAATGAACACGTTAAACTGGTTTCTCTTACACAAAATTTTTATCTGTTTTGTAACAACCCCAGTATTTCAGAGAAGAATGACAGACTTACAGCTCCAGAATTTATGACAAAATCCACAGCAAAAATTGCAGGTAAAAAAACTGAGAAAACAGATGAAAATTGATAGGCAAGAATAAGAATTGGAAGAGTCTTATACATAAAGGCTCAAGTTCTAATTTCAGATGCTCGACAGTTCAGATAAACAACACTTCTGTAATTTGTTTAAAAGGCATAAAATCGCTCTGAAGTGTGTGAGGTGAGCTGCTCATTCAATTATGACAAACCCCAGAGTTTCAACAGGGTGAATTTTAAGATCAATAATTACATTCAAGACACATCTGCAGTGACTTGTCCCAAAAAGTTCATACATGTAGGAAAAACAATGCAGCAAAATCTATTTAATTCCCCAGAAGTTGATACAATAGGTTGGAGAAGTTTTGCTAAGTACCAGTAAACACAGACAGATGTCCAAGAATGGCATAAAATTCTGAAAGCCTGTAATTTGTTCCTCTAACTAAGTGCATTAGTTTTAGAGGGGACTCAATATTAATTCCTTTCTATCAAATTACTATGAAACTATGGTCTCTCTTACGCATTCAAATGCTGAGTACATCATTCATTTCCAGCTATCCCAACAGGCTTGAATATGCACAGTTAGATCAGACTCCAAGGGGACATAAGCTTTTATGCATCAGTCAACGACTAACTGATGAGGTTAAGTAGAAACTTTACCCAGGGGCAGGCAATTTCAATAACTGTCCTCTGTGGAGTTTGTTTGAGTCTCCAGTCTGGCTGCGATCTGATAAGGTAAAAGGACTGTGCAAGGCAAACATCTTAAGTACTTCTTGGTTAAGGCTGCAGTAACCATACATCCACCTCCACTAACTGACACATCTGCAAATTCTCCCACACCAATTTTCTGAAGACATTTTCAAATCAAACAAGTTTTATATAAGATACTAGTTATAACAGAACATACAAGAAGAAAAACCCAACAAAACAACAAACAGTGCAAATAATGCAGTACAAATAAAATAGCATATATGAAATACCTGCTGGAACTGCAAACGAGACCAAGACTGACATCTTTCTTCAAAGACACAATTAGTGTACTTAAAAATTTAAACGTTCTTCCTATGTCTAACTTTTCAAAAGTATCTATCACTGCTTTCAGTTGATATTTAAAATAAAGTTAATTTTAAATATTGCTAATGTAACCTAGACATATGTTAGATTTCAAGAAACAGTCTTATCTGCAGCTAAATATTTATACAACATATCTAAGACTGACAATGAGCAGCCTACAAGGCTTTTTATAAGATATGCTGAGAGCAATAAATGTTAAAGAGTAAACCTCAGTTTTAAATATCTCTCACAGTATTTAATTTGCTTTTAAGTGTAAGTTTCGGTATTGAGAGCAACAAATAATAGGGCATTTACACTCAGTTTTTGTGGTTGTTTCTCAAAATAAGCAGCCCTTTTTCATTAACACACACAAACTTAAAAATTATTTATGTATAAGCTACATATCAAATTCAATTTAGGTCAAACATACATTGGTCTAAATTATTTTTTCATTTATTATGCTGTAAATTAATGAAATTTGCTGAAATAAACCTTGGAGTTTTTCTGAATATAATTGACCACAACACAACTATATAATGTTGAAACACATAAGACTACAGTAGATTTATATAATGAAGGTTGATTTTTTCAATAGTGGGACATTGAACAAACTTTTTTCTTTTCTATTTTTTTAACAAAACATAAATTTATGTAATAAACAGCAAAATCAGGATTCTAGAAATATGGCCAAAACTTACATAATAGTACAGATCATTTATTACATTTTAAAATTTAGTACTCTGTGCAAATCTGATTCAAGAGTTTATAGAACTGTTCTGCTCAATGCATTAGATCTTGTTCTCCTAAATGCCATTTAAATTATTACTTCATGAACATCAAAAAGAAAGAATAGCAATTAATTCACTACACCAAAAATAATAATAAAAAATATTTTACATGAATACAAAGGCCTCTGAGTATTCAGGATGTGAAGATAAGAATCAACTCTTTTCACCTACAGCTGGAGTATGAACTGAAGAAAAGTCTGGCATCTTCTACACACAAGTATGAGAAAGATTACTACTGTGTTCAGTGAACCCTTGCCCACACATATATTGAGACTCTCAAGGGGAAAATAGGTCACATTCTAATCATAAAAACACACTGACTCGTACAAAAACATTTTATTACCCTTTAAACTTTTGTTTTTGCAGCTGCAAAACAGCTTTATTAAGAGAGATAACACATATGTGATCGTCTGCCATCGCGATAGTGCCTCCGCAGTATTAGACTTAACACGGCTTCTTTTCAATCATATGTTACTAAAATGGATATACATTTCTAGGGACTTCCTATCTCACACTATGAGTCAAAGAAGAAGAGTCAGTAATCAGTAAAAAAAGAGTACATTTGATACACTCACTGATTCCCTAATAGATTAATATTTCCAGAGGTATATATAGTACACTATAGGATTTTGTTATGTTTAGTTGTAGCTGCAAGCTAGGAAAAAACCTCTGTATGTAAATAGGCAGATTTAATAAAGTTGTATATAAACTAATCACAGAACCTAAACACAGAAAGACAGGCAGAGCTCTTGATATCATTCGTCCTGAAGAGACCTTCACTGCTTGATTAATAAAAAGCTTCACATAAAGTAAGATACACAGCATCACACTTTAAATATGTCCTTTACATTACTTTCAAAAAAAAAAAAAAAAGGAAATCATTTTTAGAAGAGAACAAACATATTTACATTGATCAGAATGTTCCAAAAGGCCTAAAGGTCTTAGGGGAGCAATTTCATGCTGCCTTTAAATCACTGGCTTGCATTCCACAGTGAAATTAAAACTGACTCTTATCCAAACCCCTCAATACCTCTGACATGATTCAAGAGTCAAAAATTAATAGTAGGTAGCCCCTTAGCATTTGTCAGGCAATCTCAGAACTGTACGCCTGCAAAACACAAAACATTCCTTTCTGCCATACAGTACTAATTCCCAACTCCTTTAAGAGCCAACAAAAATATGTTCACCTTGCCACACACTTGAAAGAGGTCAATTGACCAGGCATGTTTTAGACAAGGATAATGAGCTGAAAGACCCCTCCCTATCTTTCTCCCCTCTCCCCTTTTCAAATGAAGGTTAGTCTAAGAAATATAACTCATACGTTTCTACTTTTCTAGTATCACTTCCAGTGTTAAATCAACTGTTAATCTCCTGTGTTTTCTCTGCACTTTGTTCAGTTAATCCATAACTTTAATTGAAATTACTCTGTGATTAAGAACAAAAGGGTTCATTTGAGGGGAAAAAAACCCAGATAAAAGGAATTTGAGTTTAGATGTTTAGGATATGTCAGAAAACATATTTCATTGCTAAGTACTGTTCCATCGTAAGCAGGCTGAATTTTCTTTTCAAGCTAGAGATCACCAAAATAAAAACATTCTAGCTATTCAGGGAAAAATATGAGGAACAAAATCATCATAAAGGATACATGTATTCTGCCTGATTTATTTAAATTGAAAAAGACGTAAGTGTATTTATAAAAATTGCTTTTGTATTTATCAATGTCCTCAATCTTACCTCCATTACCACCTTGACAGAATAATTAATTTCAGTCAATCAATCATTTAACAAAACCTCACAGGTGACCTCAAAATAACACATAATCCACCAAGAACCAGTCACAACAACAGTCTTCAAATTCCCTTGGAAAGGAAAATTAAGTCAGCTATGTGTGGCTTGGGGCAACCTAAGCTATAAATCTCTCTTTTCTAATCTGTTCATATGGATGAAAGAGCTGTACCACTCTGGATTACATAGAACAATTATGCGTCCTAAAAACTCAGGGAGTCGTGTTTCAGGCAGCTTTAATCATCACCAATTAACTGCATCTTTTGCCACCAGTGCCTTTTAGAAGCCAATCCTTTAACATTTAGCTTTATGGATACCAAAAGGCTTGTTTTAATTTGTCAACAAATCCAAAAAGAGCTCTCTTGCCTGATAGAAAAACTACCCACTCTCTCCTGCATACCTTAATGAGGGTGGAGCAGACTTTGAACTCTTGAGTAGTCTGCTATTAATGTGAACACACAGAAGAAACAGTGCATGTGGGTTTCACAGTTTGCTCTGTCAATCAGAGAATAGAGACATTTAAATTACTGCTACCTTTTTTGAGGATATAAATGTATTGTACTGCCCTTAAAACTTGGAGTTCTTTCTTCAGCACTAGCGTCTTTGATATATTGAAGATTGGCACTATGCTTCTTCTAGCTTGCTTACAACAGCCTTTCCTTTGAAATTTCCCACCAGCTCAGCGCTCCCAACAGGAACAGCAGTGTTGATATAAAAAGACAAGATATCATCAGCTGCCAGAATATTACTACTATGAGGTCAGTCTGAGAAACAGCAGATGACACAGCAGTAAAAATGCTGATGCCTTTTCTATACTACAACTCTCATCATTGCTACCCATAGCAGTGCTTCACCAAGGAGAAATTTTATGAAAACCTTGGTCTAGATAGCCACTCAAGGTTGCAACAAGATATATATAAAGTCATAACAGTACAAGAAATGTGAAGCTCCTGAAATACAAAAGGCTCGGCAGTATAAATCCAGGAAGACTGACTATAGTTTGTAATTCAACCAAGCAATGCAGTTGTTAGACAAAAAGAATCCTCAGTAAAATTTAGTTTTGTTTTTAATTAGTCAAACAAAGCTCCTTGTACTCAAGGGTACTGCACTTTGAATACTAAATTCCTGTCCTCATATTCCCTAGCAGGCAAAAACTACCAGGTAGCAAAGCTTTCACAGCAAATCTAAAACCAAGGAATCTGCCCTCAAACAGACAGCAGCAGAGAAAATCAATCCGACAAAAAAAGATAAACCCAACATCTTCGGGGCTGCTAGTATATCAAAAGGCAACTAACTGAGTTGTAAACTCAAGGATATAAAATAGGCAAGAATACACAATAAGCACAGAATGGTAGAGGTAATAACTTATTAGACCAAGGGATACAGTTAGGAAAACTGGATAAGCCTTTTGACACACATATCATCTCTCACATTGGAAGCGGACATTTGATCTAAGTGCTAGTTGAGAGAAGATGCTAGGAATTTAGCCAGATTATGCTAATCAACTAGGTAATCTGAGGGACAAAAACAGTTAATATCTGTGATGCAGAGAGGAGTGTTAACAAGGAGAGGGTGCCTGTTTTCCATATGCCTATAGCCATAATTTTAGTTTATCCATTTGTCTACTGCTCCAGGGCAAGTAGCTACTTTGCCGGCAGCTCAAGCAAAGCCAATAAAATAACTGAACTTAAGACTGAAAAAAGATTCTTTATACCTTTACTATCAACATACTGGAACTTCAACAGAATGAGCACACATTTTGAATTGGCTGCAAGTATTCCAGGATTCAATACTGTACTGCTAGAGAGACTGCACCATGGCAAATAAAAAAATAGCTCGAACTTTACACTAGCATCTACCTGACACCGCGTTGATACAAACACTATGTAAAGTCTCACTAAAAGTTAATTGCTTGAGGCCATTTTTCCTGAAACAAATGGGTTGATTACAGCATCTCCAAGGAAAGCTTTGGAGTGCGCATGGGGTGTAGAACCAAATCCATATGCTGCCTGTAAGACATGAGTTGCCTTTTCAAAAGCACCCTACAGGTCCCTTCTCCTAGTAGAAGAACATCTGTGTGGAAGGATGTTATTTTCTGGAAGCTTCCAAGGAGTTCTCTCTTGGAGCTTAAGAAAGCATGATGTGGAGCTCCATTATTACCGGCAAATTTCAGACACAGATGTAAAATTAAGACAAACGCATAAATTCAGTAAGCTTTTTTATCAACACCCCCACAAACACAGTTAAACATTCACCCCAGTTAACAGGCTGCACAAGCATGTTTCAGAAACTACATATGGAGGCTACCCAGAAGCCTGCTTTTGAAGCATCAGGCCTTTGGTATCTCCTATGCAATGCAGAATCGACTGAGTCCTACACTGAAAATCTCAGTTACTTTCACCACTTCCTCTGCTGGAGAGAGAAAAGAGACAGACAGTTTTATCTGTCTGAACACAGGGCACCCCTGAATATAAGGCAACTGTAATTTCTTAAAAACAAAAATAAAATTTGGGAAGTACCTACATCATTGATCCACATCACACACACACTTGTCCCATGCAGATTTGCTACAAAACTAAATTGCTCAGTTTTAAGTCCTCTGCATATAGCCACAGCTTCTAACACCATGTGATGCTATTTATTTTGCCCAGTCACTCAGAAACTGTGAAAAGATGCAGTTCAAATCTTAACAGAGTTATGCCAGAAATGCACACCTATACTCTACACAGATAATTAATATATTTATTGGGCTTCCTAGTTCTTCATTTTCTTCTTCTTTTTGGAACTGAAAGAGATCAGCATAGCCCTTTGCCAGGATGCTCTTCAAATGTGCTTTAACTTTTTACCAAGCAACTTAACCTGGAAAGGATGCAGTAGACAACTGTAGAAGTTGATAAATCTTTCATATCCTCTTGGTACAGAAAAGTAACTTTCATACAGACCAATAGGACCCTATTTGAGTAAAATAAAACACCTGGTGTTTACTTGACAGAAACAGGTGATTCTATTTAAACTAGACAGGTTGCAATAAAACATCTGAGCTCCCAATTGCTGACTGCTTACTTCTGCATTCCAGCTACAAAATGTTGGTACCTTGATAGTCATTAACCACTTCTAATGCCTCAATGAATCAGCCACGCTGCGACAAAACGTGAAAACTACCACTTTGTTTCCTTATAAACGTAGATTTCAATACCCAAGACAGAAATAAACTAAACAGTGCGTCTGGGTTGCACTTCTGAAAATTAAGTACTTCTGAGATAACTGTAATTCCGGCAATCTGTACTTTAACTAAGCTATTACACTTCCACATTACAAAAGACTTTTGGGGTTTCAGTGTCTTGGTATTTGTCAGTGGGGTTCTCCAATATAGCTTGATCTTTTTCAAAGAAAAAATCTTTTTGGAATTAGTTCATAAAGTGATTAACCTTCACTCTTTTGGAGAGATATTTCAACCAAAGAACACGAAAAATATATACACTGAAAGCCCCCACTAACAGTAGCACAAGAGATACTATCTTCTAAGGAACAAGTAGAAAAGTAAAAAAATAAGTCTTGATGACTGAGCTGTCTGGCACCTAAAGAAGCATCCTTACCCCAGACATGGATTGGGGGGTGAAGATCTAGTAACACCTTTACTGCTGATAGAAGCCTTTACTGCCCATAATAGAAACAGACTAAATGTAGTAAAAAATATTTCACACCTTAAGCTACCCATTATATTTTCTTTATAAAATTGCTCATCGATGTGGCAACTGAGACAACCCCAGTACTTCATAGTAACATAAAAGAAATCTGTCTTAAACTTATTACATAATCTGAAGGCATTTTTAACAAGATGCACATTATGTTTGTAAAAGTCATACAGAGTGTGAAATTTCACAATGTATTTTGTTAAACTGACAATAAATTCCATTTTAATAAGTCATACTACATAGGAACAATAGATATTACAGGACTAAACATATTTTAGAATTTTTCACAGTGAAGAAGCAATAAGCTTTTTTTAAAAAAAAAATGAAGTAGAAGACTAAGCACATAAAATGATTAAGTAATAAGAACTCTAATTGGAAAAAAAATTGACTTTTGTAAGACTTGACAATGCAGATCTTCATAGAAGTAAGTATACATGAGGTCTGTATGGGAATAACCATTACAAATGCAGGGAAAAAGCAGAAGGAATTTGTTGTGTTTATAGATTTCCATTCGATTTCTCTGTTCCCTCACTTTCATTAATGTGAAGATACACTTATTATCCTCAATGCAAAATTCAGACAATATGAAAATTAAGGATGCCATACACTGTGTACAGTGCATAGTTAAGATCTAACTTACCCTCAAATTAGATGCACTCCTAGGCAGCAAAATTTATGTAAATCTAGTGTATGGTAAAGTAATATTGTAAAATATAGATCCACACAAGTCTGGCCTTACTGTGACTGATTAGTCTTAAAAAAACTTAACAAAAACAACCCCATTTGCTCTAAGCATAACCAATTGTGATTAAATGCGAAGACAAGAGAAGAGTTTCCTCGAAGTTAAATTGTTTTGTAGGCTGCATCTATAAAAACACAATATTTCTATGAATACTTAAGTTTCCATAGAAAATGTACCTTTGCCCAATGTTATTTTAAAAACTAAGGAACTGAAAAAGGTTGGTATATTTGAATAATTATTCAATCACTTATTTATGGATTCCTTTGAATTTAGTAGGCTTTAGTCTACTCCTTTATAGATATTAACTCAGTCTTGTGACATATGTAATACATTGCCCAAATTCTGGAGAACAATTTTGGAGAAGACAGAGGGCTGACAGTAACAAGTCCACAGGTCTAGAGCATTTCAATTTTTAGCCTAATGTGAAATAAGATATTAATGGATTTTTAAAGGTACTGAGTATCCATAATTCCATGTACTTCACAAAAGATGCAGTTGCACAAAGAAAGAAAAACTAACCCTACATATCTCAAAGTCAGGTAGCCAAAAAATAACTCATAAGAATTAGCAGACACTTTAAAATGTAGGTCTCTGTGATTTGACTCTAATTAAGTGGAAGCTGAAGTCAGAGCCAGGATTAGAAACCACAGGGGATCCTTTGATCTCAGATTCTCAGACTATGCTGCTTTTTGCACTACCGCACTTTCCCTTCACTTCAGCAACTATTATGCTGCTTCTTTAGCAGAAGAGTCAAATCAACTACAGGCATGTGGCTGGGAAGGAATTTTTGGCATCTCTACAAACATCCACAAATGGCATTATCTTAACAGAAGGCCGATATTTCCAAAGTCTCAAGTCCTCCTAAAGCTTTGGTGCACTGGACCCTAACAATCCATGTTTCTCTGAGTATCCAGGTTTAAATTGTTTACAATTACACAGTGGCACATCCAAAATATATGCAATGTGGCAATGCAGAAGACAATAAATAAACTCTTAAAAAGCTGACAATATACAGTTATTACAAAGTTAACATTCTCTATGAACATACTTGGAGGGTATTCATACTCTGCCTTTATAAACATTTCTCCTTCACAAAGCCCTTTTTCTAAATTAGTATAGACTTTAGGGTCCTGAAAAACAGAACAAGGAATATTTAGATCCTGAACTTCAGATATGCATTTTGACAATTTCGAAAGGATGAGTTTAAAAGCAGTCTTTTATGATCTCACGGCAAAAAGGAAACCTTTTTTTGACTTCCTATGCCAAAAGATAAACATACAAAAAGAGAAAATTTTAACTAAAAAGAAGTAGTCAGAGAAATATAAATGGGTTATTAGGGAACTGTAACATAGTAACACAGAATTTAGCAGAAAGTTTATCATTTCGCACAAAGGCCCCGTCCAACGGTTGGCACATTTTTTTGTTGCTTCCTCTATAAGAAAATGAAACTGGAGCTTTACTGAGCAGGTAAGGCTACATGGGTGCTATGGCAGCACAGATTAATGGACATGTCCCCAGATAACCTACTTTCCAAAAAAGGTGCTACTTTAAAAGGCTGAAGAGAAAGCTTTCAGGTACCTTCGCTCTCCCCATTCCTGAAAGTAGATATAAATTTAAAACCAAATTTTGCAGCTCTAAACTATACAGGAACATGTTAATGGGTTGCACTAGGCAATTACCCACTGCATCTCTCCACCACCATCAAAGATCATTAAGGCTTTTTTCAAGTCATCGTTTTAAAAAAATCAACCATTATCTAAAGGTACTAACGTAAGTGTCCCTTAATACATAATAAATATCTAATTAAATTACTTTCTGAGCATATTTTCTGCACAAAGGTATTTTTTAAGTGATAATTTTTTTACTGACAATGTTTACAAAGATGGACAAAGTGTACTATGTCGTAAGCTTTTAACTTTGGATCCATACAGGCTCTTCACAGATTTTAATAATTTTTCAAACCATTACTACATGATATAGGCAATTCAAGAAGATTTTCTTTCCCCTTCAGTAGACAGAGATCTAACAATTATTTATTTATTTTTAATAAAACTCTTATTTTAGTACAAGTATATTACTTGTGAAGAACATACAAGAATAACATCAAAAATAATTTATAATATTTTTCTACTCTTCATTGTGCTGTTTCTATAAATATAATTATGAAAAACAATAAATTTCTGTCTCAAGAAGTGCATTAGCACTTCAGTATTCTTGTTTCATAACTTAAAAAGATATCTTTTAAAGATATAGGAAAAACTAAACATTTTCAGCAAATTTTTTGTAGTATTACCATTTCTACTGTGCCAAGCAGTAGAAGTTCAAGATATGTGGATCAGTTTTTCTGTGAACACTATTGATTCTCCAGCTTCCAAAAATTTTGTTGTACACACAGGTAAAAAAGCATTCTTTCAGATCAACAACATTTGACAACGTCAGAAACTTTTTATGTAGTTGAAACAGAGAAGAATGCACACACACACCTCTACTCCCGAATATTAATATGTAGTTTGTAGATGTCCTTTACACTGTTTGCTTACTGTATGCAATACATAGAAATCTGTTCCAACTCATTTCACCCTGAAAACTTGGTAACACCTGCATTTGCAGACTTAAGCTATAAAAGTAAAAAAAAATTGTAAAAAGTGTTTTTCAGATGCAAAATAAAGTAGATTTCTACTTTAAAAAATTTAGAAATGTTTCTTAGGAGACTAAGTCAAAGCTAATGTTGTGAAGGTCAATTTGCTTAAATCTGGACTAGCCCTGATTTCTGACAATCTGTACTGTGAATCTCTCATTAAACACATGATATTCAGTTTGAAATACTAATATCATTGTCATGAAAACAACAGCAAAAATTAAGATAATTCTAGCCTGCCGTGTCCTTTTCTCTAGAGTATAAGCTGTTGCCATGGTTCTGGTGATTTTAAATAACTATCCTTAAAATAATGACCATTGTATCAAATAAAATGCCTTAAAACTATTTCCAAACAGCCCAGTCCATTTGCTAATTATGTGTGCTTTCCTTATTTGAAATTAAGAACATGTGTCTAAATGGTATAGAAAGCTCTGCCAAAAACATACAATAGTACAACTCAAAATGCCTGATGCAACAAACACAGACTTTCTCCACAGCCAGTGGTACATGGGTTATGATACATGATACTGCAGGCATCATTAGCCAGGGAAAGTTATTCAGTCAACCAACACAGCCAGAGGGAGTCCCCCTACAATCATTCTGTTTGGAATAACTTAACAGACAAAAGGCAAATTTATCAGTGTCTCATGGCTTGTTTTGGGTTGGGCTTGCTTTTGCCATCACTTTTAAAGACACATACTATCAAGGGTTGCCCTTCTGAAAACTGACCTCTCCAGAGAGGTTTTCTTGACTGTCACAGTGATACACAGAAAAGAACACTGCCTAAGAGAGAGAGAGGGAGAGAAAACACAATAAGCAGAGCTTAAGTCTGGTATTCTTACAGTTTTATTTCACACTAAGAAAAAAATGGGGTGGGGAGGAGAGGGGAAAGCTCTGATAAAGCCAGCATTCATTCAGCACGTTTTGGATATTCATTCTGAGATGCACCATAGCCCTTACAAAGCCCTTTTGAATTACATAAGAACTAGGAAAAAGCAGTAGTTTTGCTTATTATGTGAGATTGTATTTTAAAAATACTAACAGGAGAGCAAAACATATTGCTATAAGTGATAGTATGTCTTACGTTCATGAAGACAGAATAGAATTTTGAGAACAGAAGCCAGTCCTTGGAAAGATATTAGGACTGGAATGTTGCTTTTCTGGTTTAGTTGAAATTTCATCAGTGCTGTGGGTAACATTTCTAGTTCTGTAGCTGAGTTTTTGAACAATGAAATGTTCTTGTTTCACACAAATCAAGGCGCTAAATCACTTTTAAAACTCTTAGCAAAAATAAGTGGTTTGAGTCAATGTTGCTCCAGGTAACACTCTGCTTTGGGACTAAAAATAAAATTGCTCATTCAGAATGTAAGTGGGAAAAAAGCAAGCTCTGCAGAGTTTTCAAAAATTATTCTTCTTCCTTCTTGGTTTAAGGCTAAACTCACTATTTATGAGAAATCTTGACAGATCATAAAAATTTGAAACAACACAGCTGTAAAGACTGTCAATTCTTTCCCTTGTATAAAATGATAGGTCTTTTACTACAAACACTTTGGCAAGTTATTAAAGAAGACATACATTTAAAATAAGTAAATAAATAATTATGTTTTGTACCCAATCATACAAGGCTTTTTGAAACGTATAAAAGGTACTTGGTATGACAGTCCCTAAAGTTTTTAGGAAAAAAAAAAACTGCTTGGCACTTAACTGAAACTGGCCAACGAATGGTTTCAAAAGTCAACTCAGAAATTTGGGAAAGACACAGTGAAGTCAATGTAAAGTCATTTGAATAGGCTTTAAACCAGAACAGGAGTCAAAAGGATAGATGACTAAACTTGATTAATTTCTTCATTTCTGTGCAACTAACAGTACTAAACAGTCTCCTTGCTAATATTTAAACTTAAATGAGTGACTTATTCTGTGTGTGGTCCCCAGGAGATTAATCAAGAAAACAATAGAAGAATTGAAAACAGTCATCTCTCCTACAATCTTATCAGAAGTTATAAATTTACTAAACTTTGCTACTACAGTAAAGAAAGCATTACAAAAGGATACAGTGACTCTCCCATGTTAGAATGGTCACTTCACATCACTTCAGCATCTTAATATGCTGTATGATATGCAAAGAGGCAGCTGTGTAGTTTTTCTCACTTATTACTATGAATTAGTATCTGTGATTTTATCTACAATTTCTCCTTTGTGCATACAAGTGTGTATGTGTGTGTGTTGTCATGCCCCAAGCAGTTCTGTGGAGTTCTCAGGATTGAAGCAGCTCTTTTATTGTAATCAGTTTTCATTACAGTCCTTTGATCTCTCTCCATTCTTTGTATACAACACTTCATCACCTTTATTTTCTGTCATAATTGCATGTGAAAGATTTCTCCTTTGATAGACCCTGAATGCCAAATCAGTATCGAAAAGAGTGTTGAAAAGTGTCATGTGCTCTGTCTGCTTTAAAAGGCATCCCATACACCTGTGGAAGACAAACAATTTTTCAGTGATATGACATATCTATCATCCATCCACAGGATATGAGCTGTTCTGTCTGCTTAATAGCAAGGGGCTATGCATAGCAAAATAGTAACTGCTGAAAGAAATGTGTAGCACATTGCAAACTGTCTGGCAGCTCTCCCTAAGCCTCATCTCATTCTGGCCTGCTGATAATTCACAGACTATGTTCCCGTGCGCTCATCACTCCGGCAGTAAGAGTGGCTAGATGGGGCCCCCTGTCTCTGCTCCCTGTCACACTGTCATTCAGGTGTGTCTGTCTGCCATCACCTGCTGACACAGCCACATGCGTCTCAATTACAGAATAGGCTTCCGTTCACACTGCTGATGAAGATGTTCAATCTGTACTAGCTAACAGCATTCTCCCTTAAAGATGTGTCTTTGGGGGTTTGTGAAAATAGATACCAGGTGAAATCTGTTGCCTGCTACAGAATAATTCTCCTCACCATAGTTTTGGTAAGAAATTATTATTATTATTAGCCAGTCCTCTTCTCTACAATTCTAAGCCTCTGCCATCATCTGCAATGGTAAAATACAGTGAAGGGAGGGGTATAAAGATTTCTCTATTTCAGCAGGAGGATAAGTGATTGAGCAGCAAACTGGAAAGCCTGATATTATACAACGGCAAAGTAATTTATTCCCCTATGTTAAAAACACCATGCATTTTTAAAAATAAGGATGGTTTTAATACTGCCAACACAGTACTGACGCTTATTGTTAAAAAAAAAAAAAGGTACAGGAAGGGAAAATGGTTGGAAGATGATAATATGAGATATATAACCGTTATGTATGTATCCCTATAACCATGGAGGGTAACACACAGAGATGCTTGACCAGCAATGATATACGATACATACAAATCCCACAAGGAGTGGCTTTGAGAGACAGGGTTGTTCAGCCTGGAGAAAAACATGCTCAGGGGGACCCTTAATGCTTTCTAAAACCACCTGAAAGGAGGTTGTAGCAAGGTGAGGGTCAATCGCTTCTCCCATGTAACAAGTGACAGGACAAGAGGAAGTGGCCTCAGGTTGTACCAGAGGAGTTTTAGATGGAATATTATGAGAAGATACATATTGAAAGAGTTCTCAAGCATTTGAACAGTTTGCTGTGGGAGGTAGTGGATCTGTTGGTCGCCAACGCAAGGACATCAAGACTGGAAGCAGCATGGGCTGCAGTGACCATGCATTGGTGGAGTTTGCAGTCCTAAGGGTATGGGTTAGGTAAAGAATGAAGTTAGGCCCTTGAACTTTCAGCTCTTCAAGGAGATATTCAATAGGATTTGCCTGCCTTCAGGACAAAATGAGTGGAAGAGAGATCACAGATCTTTAAGGAAGTCTTCCCTAGAGCAAAAGAGCAAACAATCCCTAGGTGCAAGAAATTATGCAAGGAAGGCAAGAGGCCAGAATGGCTGAGTAGGGACCTATTGGTCAAGCTAAAGGGAAAGAAGCAAATGCACAGGCAGTGGAAAAAAAGAATAGGTAAGCTGCAAAGAGTACAGAAAGTATCACAGAACTGTGACCAATATTTACAATGACAATTGGGAAAACTTAACATTTTACATAAATTTATTGTTTAGTCATATTAAGGATTAGGAAACAGCTCTAGACTTCTGAAAGTTGAGAGCTGAGCAGACAAGACAAAAAATGGAGGATGAAAACAGAGGTTGACAGTGATTAAATCATTTGCCCAAGGCTACATAACAGGTCAAAGACAGAAACATGAATTGGAAACAATTCTCCTAGCTTTCCAACACAATTCCTGAAAACCAGACTATCCTGAGTTTTTAAGTCTGACATAAAAAAACCCTCTGCCATAAAAAATAAGTATTAACTTCATAGTCAAAAATCTATGGAACTCCTAATCATGCCACTTTGCATTTATTTTAAATACTATGCACACACATATATGTGTGTACATGTAGCTGTAATCTGGTGGGTCTTGGCTAATGATAAGTGTTGCCTCACACTTTCATAGGATGAGAGAACCGTAAAGCAAAGCTGATCGAAACTGTCACCCTTGGGTCACAAGAGGTGACACTCTTGATTATGCTAGAGGATGTCCAGGGTGCATCTGCTGACATTCTGTAAATCATTGTTATTTATTTTTTAAAAAGACATGATAAATAATTTCACCATGAAGAACGATCTCTATGAGAGAAACATATCAGGAAAAAGGTGACATAATAGAATGATTGCATTTTGAAAAAAATTTATATACCACAGCACTGAGTATTCAGTGTGATGTAACTTGAATTATGGACTCATCTCTCTCTATTAAGACAGTTTTCTCAGTGTACAGAAATGGCAGTATTGTGTAGTGGCATTTACGCAATAAACACAACTAAGAAAATGAAGTGTATAAGGGATGAAGGGATCCATAACTGCGTAGCACACTTACATGAATAAGCACAATAAATCTATGAATGCAGACTTAATCTACCTTGATTCAAAAAACTTGGCAGAGATGTCAGTAGAACAGAACGTGAAAAAACCTCAGTATTACACACTGCTCCTTCAACTCACTGTTTATGATCATTTTTGACTATTGTATCATTACAGATGTTCTCTATCTGAGATGATCAGATCTGCATTTGATCACCTCCACATTCCCGCAACCAAATCCCAGCATCTTCTGATGCCAGAAGTCCAGCAGCGTTTCACAAAAGCCTTTTAGCTTTTGAAATACTGTATACTTCCATAAGATTGGTATCAACAAACATGCGCCAGAAAAAATAAATTGTAAGATTATTTCAAACTGTTTCCTCACTAAAACTAACAGGTCTCCGTTAATGAAGCAAATACCAGGAAGCTGGTATGAGAGATTGCCTGTGCATGCCATAGCCTGAGGTACTGTGTATCTATATAATCAGGTAGGATGAATTACTCGTACTTACATCTCTTTCTGTAAAGAGCTTCTCTCTTACTTTTAGCATATTAAAATATCAAAGTTACTGACTTCATTCTTGTTATTGGGTTGCAGACAGTCTACCTGAAAGAAAGGCCCAGGCTTGTATAAACGACACACTCAAAACCATAATGAAAAGTCAATAGACTCTGCTTTCTTGCAGCAAGAGACTTATCTACCTGAAGACTAATTTGTTTCAACATGCCAGGAGTTTCCTTAAATAAGAATTCTTATTTTCAGGGACTAGTTACTAAAAATAATCCTTTCAGTCTGGAAAAAATAATAAGAATTTAAGTGGTGGAAGTTTACTTTGCAAAAGCAAATATTCTTCCAGCATACCATAGCAAAACTTAATTTGTGTAGCTCATTCAAACTGACTTATAATGCATAGGAAGGGACAGTTGTATCTAGTGCATGTGCAAAAAAGAAAATACGATGAGCTACAGAAGCTTTGTTCTTAAAACCAAAAAACGTTCCCCCCCTAAACTTTCTAAAGTGGTTCATTTTTAAATGTTACAACCTATTCAGTTACACACCACAGAAAACAAATACAAAGGTATTTATGCAACACAGTCTACTGTATCACCATACTTTTTTTAAACAGAAGCTTTTCCCACCACTCTCAATTTCATCAAAAGTAAGGATTCTCCGTAATTAACATACCAATTTCCTAACTGAAACATGCAGAAAGCAAGCTGATCCACTACTGTTCTACTGTTTTAGCTGGAGCTGTAGTCTGCCTGTGTTAGCCAGAAGCAGACTGCTCCATGATACCCTCACAACATTATCACTTGTTCAAAACTTTTGAAAGACATTCCATTTGGCAATAGCAATAGAATGAAGTCATAGGTTTACTCATTTATACACAAGTTTGAATAAGAGAACATAACCTTTTCCTAGCTCTGTTATCAAAGTCCTATCTCAGTGGATATTATGCTCTATGTTCAACTCAGTAGGGTTTTTGTTCATGCTGAGAGCCAGAACATGTCAGCTATGACACAAGGTAGAAATGCTCAAATTGCGTTCAGTGGATCACTACTGGACCATATTGTTTCACCCACTGAAAGGATTAGCTGCAACTTAAACTTCAGGCCTCATCTATGTGTTATATTAATACTTATCAATTTTGAACATGTCTCTGGTCACAACATCAGTTAAAGTCACTTGTACTTCCAAATTAACAGAGCTGATTTGCGACATTACTTAAATCCTGCGGTAATCTCTGAACCCACCTCCAAGAGCAGCGTTTTACTTTCAAGGCACAGAAAACCAGAAAATCTGGTTTCGAACGTATAGCAAGGGATGAAATGGGGCTGACCCTATAGTAAAAACAAAACATCCCTGTGATGTCTACAGTTTCCCCAAACAGCTAGAACATATGCCTTTTCTAAATATTACTTTTTTAAATAAGTCTTTCCAGAATAATTGTCATGCTGATCTAATGAAATCAGGAGCAAGAAGGAAGAGGGTCAGAAAGACTTTGAGTAAGCAAGAAAGGTGTGATAAGTGCCAGTGTCTAAAAAAAAAAACCAAAACAAAAAAACAACAAAACAAAACCCAAACAAAAAGAAAACAGCAAAGATCAAAGTTTTAATTTCAGGACAACCTCATAAATAAAAGGGAGTTGGAAAGAAAATGCTAAAATCTCTCCCATCATAAGAGATCAAAACAAAAAACACATTCCAAGATTTGTTTATACAGAATACTAATAAACACAGGAATAGGACCTTTAAAGAGAAGGGGAACTGCATTCAACTAAATTGTGGCAATTTAAATCCCTGCTTCTGCCTGATAAGGTACAGACTATCCAACTAAGCTGTCCAGAGATGAAACTAAAAAACCTGACACTGGCAGACTCTCTGGGTTTAAAACAGCTTCTTCATTAATTATCTAGACTTTGGCACTGCGACTATGAACTCGCAACTATATAGAGCAAGAAAACCTCATTTGGCCGCAAGCACTTGAAAGTTAGAAAAAAAAATAAAAAAGGAAAAGAAAATCCAAACAAAACTCCCGCATTTCACTGGATGCAGCATTTGTATGCTTATCTACGCGTTTTTAATGTCACTTTACAGTTAATAATTAGCCCTCCTCTGGCCTGCACAAAGAGTGCCACTGAGACAAAGGAAAACGTTAAGTGTGTTAGCTATACTTGCCACTGGTATAAATAGTCAAAGGGATGATTAATGAATGAAGGGGAGAATTAAACAGAGCAGTGAACAAAGACAAAGCCCGTTTGCTTGGCTGCCCACAAACCAAGACAAGCTGCATCCATAAAGAAACTACAGAAAGTGACAAACAAAAAATCAGCTTAATAGACAGCTCAAGAAGACTTTATTTAACCCCACATTATGACAGCCTCAGCGCTTTATTAACACTCTGACATGTTAAGATGCCAGGGTCATTTGAGGCTAAAACACACATTTGTTGGGGGGAAAGGCATGGAAAGGAAAATTCACATTTTTGTGCCACAGGAAAAAAAAAAAACAAAAAAAAACAGAGAAGGCCCAAATAACTTAAACAACACCCTTCAGTTGTCCTTTGTGGAGCATGCCAAAATCGACATTTTTAAGGAGTTGTTTAGAGATGTCAAACAAAGCAGACGAAGCACTAGCACAGGCAGCGCAGAAGTAGCTTGACAGGCCTTATCCTTCCCTTCAAATGGCTACATTTTAGACAGATGCCTTTCAGATTTAAAACAAAATTGTGATGTCTTAAAGTTAAAGCAAGTTATATTTGCTTTTTTCTTTTAAATGAGCTAATGAGCATTCCAAGCTACTATCTACAGATCATTACAGATACCTAATAACCTATAAAAAATATTATGATTCCTGAATGAAAAACCCTGCAATAAAGTTGAAAAACACAGTATACTCCAGCACTTTTATTGCTTAGGCCATTTTCAAAGATTTAACATAAACAGTTTAAATATATAATTCAATTTGATTTGTCTTGCCTTGTTTTAAGTGTGTATTCTTACTTTTTCTTAAACAAAAGTAGTAGTTTTCATCAGCTGCCAATGCACTGGACAAACCTAATAAGTAGGATATATTGCAAAGTAGAGAAAATTTTAAAAAGAAAACATGTAAATAAATTCCCCCCTCCAACACATGAACAAGTTTCATAATAAGATAAAGAAATTTTCTCCAGCTTATAATGTCATAAGTGCACAGTTTCATAAGTAATGTGCCATAAGTAACCAAATCTTCTAACAACACAAAACAGTATGTAAATATTTTGTTGTTACTGACAAAGGAGAATAAAAACTTTTTTGTTGCTGTGGATTCTATATTGCATATCCCTGAAATGTACATAACAATTCTTTACTCTTTCCATACTAACATACAACTTATTTACAACTGTAAATTTATTTACAACTGAGCTTTTTCTATCAAATTTTAGACTTTAAGTAAAAGTGTTCTTAGCTGCTCTCAAATCAGTATTAATATTCATTTAAGCTTCCTGCCATGCTTTTTTCACTGTATAATACCATCCTCTCATCCATCCTCTACTGCATATCATCTTTTTGTATGCTTCACTGCTTGATTTTCTCCCTACAATGTCAGAAAATAAGCTAGAACAGAAAGACATTCTGCATTACCTAAATTGTTCTCCCTATAATGCCACATCTCCAAAACTGAAACCTTTGTGTCTATAAAGAAAGCCCCTTCTAATAAATTATTTGATGATTTGAAAACTTAACATGCTCAAAACCTGAGGGAAGATCATGCACAAAGATCATTCCACATTTTCTGCTAAAGACCCTCATCTTCCTCTGTGAGAACAAACTTGTTCAGGCTTCTAACCCTCACTTCCATCAAATAGTTGCCATGTCAACAATATTTAAATGTTATCCGTCAGCTGCATACCTCCCAAGTCATAAAGGAAAACTCTGCTTCAAACTCCATTCAGAAAGAACTGTAACTCTGTATAAGTACAAATATCAGACATTTTCAACGAATAAGGCAATCCAGAGCTATCAGGGCGACTTGTAGAGAAAACAATGTAAATTTTCTATTTTGAAGGATCATAGTAAAGTTGGGTCAAGTAATACGAGAAGTGCCACAATACAATTAGCAGTTTTACACTTTGCATTCAAGACACTACTTTTTGAATTTTCCTAAAGAGACCTAGAGAAATATAATTAGTATGGGAAGCAAGCAGAGAAGCATTTGACGCCATCCTCTTCCATCCCATTTCTAAGACACGGCAAAACTCCTTATATCAAAACTCCTCTCACTTAGAAAAAAACTCCTAGCAACTGAATCTGTATTGGTGAGTCCAGATCATACGCTGATGTTCTCTGGACCAGTTTATACTCTGCAAAAAACTTTTTGAATTTACTAAGGACATTCAAAGGAGACTAAAGAGAACCCTCCCTTATCATGCCCAAATTCTCCTGTGTTTTAGCACTGGTTATGTTCTTTCCAAAAAAATAATGTAATAACAGTTTGGACAGTTAGTTAGAATAATTATTTTTTAATTTTTTTTTTGTCTTTTGTAACTGAAAATACAGAATGTGCTATGTAAGAGAAAGACTGTAGAATTTGTCTGAGTCTTCCAAGTTTCAATTTCTTAGCCTAGTTCTGATTGAATATCAAAGCTGAGCAGGTCTTATTTTAAAGTAAAATTGAAAGGTGATGAGGGGTGAGGGGGAGAGGAGGAGGTAAGGGTTCTTCTCCCAATGTCCTAAGAGGTGAGAGACGACTTAAGAAAATGTTCTGTATCAGTTCTCACACATGCCAACACACTGTTTTTGCTTTTAGGAATGAAATGAAAACTGATCATCTGAGCACCTAAAAGGTATCAGCTTCAGTTCCCAGGGGAACTGCAGAAGGAGGGAAGTAAGTAGTCTCACAAGTGTTCAAGTGTGATCTCTACAGGTAACTGCCACATGCAATTGTATATACACATCTTGGATGTGCAGCTATTATAGTGCTTCGTCTTTCTGCAACTGCTAATAAACTCACTGTACGACCCTATCACTCATAGAATCACAGAAGGAAGAGGCAAAGGAGACATATTAGGTCATCTACTCCATATCTCTGCCAGTGGGTGAATGAATAATAAGCCTTTCTGGATTTTTTCATGCTGTGACATCATTCTCACACCAGTATCACTCTCTCACAGTTGAAGCTTTAGAAATGATAACCAAGTGTGACACACAGTCTAAGAGCAAATAAAACTAAGTGAAAATCCGGACATATAGGCCACATCTACATTCTCAAGCATTCAGGTCTCTGGAACAACTGAAAGTGTTTCTTAGCCACATACGTTTAGTCCTCTTAACTCAGGCATGCATCTCACACGTGGCAAGTCTGAAGGGTTAAAAAATCTTGTGACAAGAGTCACTGTGTCCAGTGAAGAGAGTTGTCTTGTTTTTAAGTGCCCAAAGAATCTTGCTTTTAATTTACTCTATCACAACTCTGTCATATATATGTGTGTAAACGCACATGGATAAACCAAATAATGCCCTTCTTAAAATAGCTAAGCAATATTAGTATCAAAGAATGAATTCCAGCATCCATTCTCAATATTTAAAAAGGTGAGGTTTTTCATAAGAAGATAGTTGAAAATAATAGGAAAAGTGAATAGAAATTTGTTTATTTAGTAATACCTTGACATTTCTCTATTGACCTGTAACCTCCATTTTGAGTTTGCTAATCACAGGTAAAGAAATTTGTGTTGAGTCACTCCAAAGACAAAAGGAGAATAAAGCAAAGTAATAAGCCAATACAAGGCAAGATCCATAAACAAACAAAAAAACAAAAAAAGAAAATTGAACTTGCCTTTCGTTTTTTTTTTCTGATGTATCACCTGCAAAGTAAACATTACTTTGGATGATATTTAATTTGAACTAACACCACATGCTTAAAAAAAAGTGCATGTGCAAGAAAGAATTTACTGATTAATTGATGGTACTGATTTCATTATGAACTATAATTGCACCTATGTGCCTTTCAATGCCTTGCCCACTTCCAGCCTGCTTGTCTGGATGGATCTGCCTTGATGTTGTGCAAGCACTGTTCAGCCACAGCTAAATCATTGGTGTGCTATCACAGCTTCTTCAGCCAAAAATCAAAACAACCCAAAGCAAATCCCCAACTCCACCCCAGCCAGACCAAGTACAAACTCACTTACTTAAAGAAATTAGTCAGTCAGTTTGTACCGCATAGGTGAGTTGTGAAAGGAAGTTACATAAAACAGCTGGGCAATGGGAGTGAGAAATCAGTCACTTGAAACAGCAGGCAAATAGTGACAGCATAGACTCTTACAGTGCCGAGATTAAATTTAGATCTGTCCAAGCCCAGAGTTAAAATTTAAGGTCTAAACCAGAAGCTGTATTCACAGTAGCCTATTTATTAGAAAAGACAGTAAGAATAAAGTAGTTCTCCAAGTCCTTCAGCAAGGCTAAGCACTTATTTCTGAATTCATTTTAAATTCAGTTATGTACACTGAGCAATTGAAACACAAAAAGTGAAACATACTTTACATCATTATTTAGAATTCCATAAAATAGAACAGTAGCCTATAAAATGATCTACTTCTCTATGCATCATTTTCATTCCTCTTCAAATGTGCAATCCAATTTTTTTATACTTTAGATTAGAAAGTTAAAACTGCTCTGTTTTCATGCATCACAATAAAGAGACAATGGATTGAGGATGGTGGGTTCTACAACTCTCTAAAGAAGAAACTAGTGACTTAGAGAATTAAATGGAAGAACTACTATACAGATGTACATGACAGAAATAAAGAGTTGCTTCCATGAAGGCAATCATGCTAAGTAAAGGCACCTGTATTCAGACCAAATTTTCTTGGAAGAAGAGAGGAAAATATCTCTCTTGGTCAGGTAGCAGGATTTTATTAGGAATTAGTGCAGTTTGCTTCTATGATTTTTTTTGCTACTGGCTACTTCCAGAAATATATTCTAGCGGGCAACTTCAATTTTTTAGGAATATTCTACGGCCACAGCACAAGTAATTGAGTTTCTTGACCTGGAACTCAAAACTGAATTTCAAATTCTGTTACATATTGGAAAATGAATGGGAGCTCAGGTTCCAAAATGCTATATCCATCATTTGCTCCAGGATTAAAAGGAAAAAAGAGGGAAAATGATTCCTCCTGTTCTCTACACAACAAACTCAGATAAGAAGATATACCATTCTTCTCAGCCTATAGCTGTTTCTTATGGGGAGAAAAAAAAAGAAAAAAAGAACATTTTATAAATGCAAAGTGAAAAACAATCACCAAAAACTGTAATTGTAAATGGTTAATTGTAAATTTTAAAGGGTTAATTTTTAAAAAGCTGTATCAGGGTTAACTAAACAGGAATCCATTGATTCACAGCTGTGCTAGGTATGACATCAGCAATCCTATCTTTCATTAAAAGATCTATTACCATTTCCTTGTGTTCACATTTTGCAATTTGATGCTCTTAAGAAAAATATGCACAAAACAAATAGTGAAGAAGCATTATACATCTTCTTCACATCTTGACCAGTAAAGACACTGGACCAAATTGTGGGTGGTCCCTTCCCTTCCCTTCCCTTCCCTTCCCTTCCCTTCCCTTCCCTTCAGGCAGAAAGNCCTTCCCAAACCTTCCCTTCCCAAACCTTCCCTTCCCAAACCTTCCCTTCCCTTCCCAAACCTTCCCTTCCCAAACCTTCCCTTCCCTTCCCTTCCCTTCAGGCAGAAAAAAGTAACATCAGCAATATCAAGGAAGACATTGAAGCTAGAAGAGCCACGGAAAGGGTAGTGTTTTAAAAACAAAATCTTAGGGGAAAAACTGATGAAAAATGGGTGTAAGGTAGGAGTGAAACTAACACTGAACCTCTATTTTGCTTGTTTCCAAATTTTAACTAATATATATATCATAGACTTCAAGACAGAGGATTACTTAACAGCAAAAGTGAGATACTGCGGACATCCCTTTAGCGAAATTTAACGGTGCTACGTGACAACTACATCCACTTTCTTTTCCAAAAGAAATGCATTTCTAAAATTCAACAGTTAGTTCTGTACCACTCACAATGAGAAAGTAAAGACTGCCCTAGACACCAGAAAATTGCTCACTGCTCAATGAGAACATTTTGAATACCAGTCTAGTTCAACACAGCTACAATTCTGGCTTTTTTAGCCTTCTTAATTTGTTTTCATGGTTTTTGTCATCATTTGAATGTTGATATTATTTTTCCATTGAGATATTTACTTCTCTAATTTCTTCATGTCCATCTGTAGAAAGCTAAGACATAGAATGTAACCACCTGCTCTAGGTGGCAACTCAGAGTGGTTTATTAATCTTGCATCTGTTAACAACAATGACTATGGCTTCACAATCTACCATTTATATTACCTCCAATATTTTTGGACATCCTTTGAATACCCAAACAGAATGCTGCATTTTTTTATTGCATTGTCAGCTTTATCAATATTTTTGTATTTTACAATACAATATGGCATCCTATTGCTCTCATAAAATAAATTAAGATTAGTAAGAACTCCATTTGACACCATTTTAATATATATGGCTAATGGGACTAGAAAAGTGTGAGGAAAGGTGGAGAAGCACACCGCCTTTTATAAAAACTATCTAATCAGCAATGTGTTCACCCACCAACACAGTGAACTAGAAATATATTTCCTGAGTAACTGGCAACCTTTCGTCGCCTCAAACCAAGAGACCAAAAAAACTATCAAGACCCTAGTTCATTGAGTATGATGACTAAAGCATTTAAAATATTGCTGTAAATGAAATATGTTGTTACATTTTGATGCTTATTGGATGTATTGAGTTCTGGGTCAATAATATGTAAATAACTTTCTACCCTTTTGAGATCTGATTTAGGTGCACTATTAGAATGACAGAAAAACCTGTATTCTCCATGGAACACCTGATCTAGTTTGTCATAATTATAGTTTGAGAATTATTTTGACTATAAAATAACTGTGTTCTTGCTGAGGAGGGGTGTGCAGTTTAAAAGCATTTCTGCTCTTTTACAAATGCTGCAACAACTTTAATTGCACATATTTCTAGTAAGTTTTTTTCTTAGATGCATTTAAAGTTTGAAGACATCGGAATTTTACATCATTTTGTGACAAAGGGATATTACATCTTTATCTCTCCTTGATGTTTGTAGGTTGAGATGAACACACCAAGCTAAAGGGCATTGTGAAGATAAGTTTCCATGACATTTACTATAACTCTTTTATATTACCATCTGGCTATTTTATATGTAGCATTCAGAGAGAAATATAAAAAAATGATGTAAAGCTGAAATTATTTCCTTGATAACACTTGTTTTAAACACCATGCCACTAAATAGCTAAAAAGTCTCAAAAGTGAATGCATAAAGCATATAAAAGCTACAAGCCTACTTACATAAATTCTTAAGATTAAAGTAATAACTTCTAGAAAAAGGTGGGAGAAAACATACTACAATAAATCTATTTGTAATGGTATTTGGGTTCCAGCAACTGCTTTCATTGTTCTCAAGTGGCTTACATATAAAACAATAGAT
This sequence comes from Serilophus lunatus, assembly GCA_013399895.1. NCBI lineage: Eukaryota > Metazoa > Chordata > Aves > Passeriformes > Eurylaimidae > Serilophus > Serilophus lunatus. Next base: position 132,031 of record VXBA01005043.1, read on the forward strand.
TTGATGTATGATTTCAATCCCTTATGGAAAACTGTTCTATCTACAAGCAGCCTGTCAAACAAAGCAACAAAAACAAAAAAAGCAGTTCAGCAGTAGAAAGAAATAACATACTTAAAAACAAAGTAAGGACACCTTTTATTTTTTTAAAATCCATTTCAGACAGCTATGAGGAGTAGTTTACCTCAGAGAATGGGATGCAGGCTTCAGGAACAGGGAGGAGGGGCAAACATACAGGAAAATAGAAAGGTAACTATGGGAAGGTGTACCCCATATCCCTAAAACACCATTCACAGAAGCTGGATAGGAACAAGTACTTTTATAAAAATTCTTAAGTTTGGCATTGCCTAGCAAGGAATATTAGCTTCCTTAGAAGTTAGACTACTTGCAAAATAAAGGAATGATGCACAGAAGGACAAAAGAGCATAGAAATCAAGCAAAGGTGATAATTTCATAGCTTAGCAGCTATAAGACTAGTAATTAGGCAAGAATTTCACTTAGATGGGGCACCTTTTTAATTTTTTTAAAATGATTGCTACTGATCTAATACACAGTAGCAACAGTGCAGTGCCTATTACCCGAAGACACCTTGCTCTTAATTCACATTAGAGCAACACCTGCACTTTATTCAAGGCCAGATAACACCAATGTTGGGCTCCTCAGAATTGCAGAATAGCATATGGGCCCTGACTTCAACAGAACACAATCTAACTGGTCAAGACAGTCAAAAAATAGCATAAAGAACATATTTAAGTATCTTGTTCAAGGTCATATAGCATGTTGATGGCAAAGGAAGAAAAAAGTGTTTCTTCCACACTGAAATCTCTTGCCTCTACTGACTGGGAATTGCTGTCTCCTTAAACTGCCTTTGTTATATATATTCTTTTCTCTCAAAGCAATATTGTATGAAATTCTATTTCATATTGATCAGTGCATGTTAGTTTTATGATTTTCAGCAGTTTCCCTCTCTAAACAAGACTCTAATGAGCTTACACAATGCATTACAGACAGAAAGGAACTTATCCAGTTCACACCAAACCAAAAAAAATGTCATATACCTGTATTAGCCATGCTACACTGGAGCTAATAAATCCTGCTGAGACAGACGATTCACAGGCTGAGGCTTACACTGAAAAGCGTCAGTTTGCTTTTTCTCAACTGGAAACACAAGCAAAGCAAGATTACAACTGCTCGGAATTTCAGCAAAAGTAAGTTTCTGTCTCACCCCTTGTTAGTCTCATGGGTTCAACAAGTTGAGTAAACAATTTCTCTTTTATTTTTACTACAAATGCTGCAGTAATGTTACAACACTACTTTTTATTACCAAAATTTCCTGCCTGATCAAAACTTTTAACTTTCAGTCCAGTTTCTCATATTCTGTACCTAAACCTGTTTGGCTGTCAGTCTATACACTCAGTGCAAATCTCAGAATACAGACACTCTCTTTTTTTCATCAGCATTTACCAATTCTGAATTTTCGGTCTATTTTGGTAAATAGGAAGTACAAATACATATATGTTGATATTAGGGAAGAGAAGTCTATTTAGTTACAGTACAAATAGTGTAATTCTTCCAGAAGTTCTATTGAGTCAACTAAATAGCATTTTGAACAATTTTGAATTAAACACCTAGCAGCTATTGTGCATACTTAATTGTTACTGAAGTCCATGCAGTGGTATTTGATTTAATTCTTTGTGATTCGGTTATCTGCTCCACTGATGAATGTATAACACAATAGAAGGGGAAAAAATTTGTATTGGAGAAGTTGAACATAAAAAACACAGAGTAATGTAAAAAATACGGACAAAATCAGTGTATTTAGTTGAAAGTTTTGCTCACACTGATACTGTGAAAAGTAAAACTATGACTGAGAAAATGATGTATGCGTTCAGAAGCATTTTTTGTTAAACCATTTAATACTCAAATGCTGACTGCTAAGGATCAAAGTTTCTATAGTAAGCTGGTCTCAAGGTACCTCATAACCCCATTCAATACAGACATGATGAAACAGAGTGTCAGAAAAAAACATATACATGAATTTAATATTTCTTAGAAATCTGCAAAACATCCTGGCATGTTTGGGCAATAAAATTAGTAAGATGAGAACAGAGGTCAAGAGAAGTACCTGAAAATACAACTATACAAACTAAACTTGCCAGTACAATATCACTTGACATTTACTAGAACTTCCAATGTTCTAGAAAGTTGTACCATAAAATTTTCTACTCAGATTGCTTTTGTCTTAAACTTTTTTTAATCCTTCACTAATACCACAGGGGTTCAGAACAGCGGATATGCTTACAATCATACACTAGGATGAATATGACTTGTGGACCATACTTTCCAAGCAAACATAGAGTAATACCTCAAAAAAAGCTTATTTTTCCCAACATAATAGATGCTGAAGAGTTAGGAAACCATCTTATTCAGGTGGAGACATGATAATGTTAAATTTCATTTTTTTTTTAAACTGGAAAATAAAATTTTCAAAATTCATGAGATTTTTGCTTTTAAATTTGAGACATTTGAATGACGCAATACCAGGTGTTTTGGAAATTAGCCTTAGTCATACAGTCTCACACTGGCATTCAAACAATCCCCTATCATCCTTAATAGCTATTCCTGAAAAGTAAAAGCTGGAATATGAGACTTATCTGCAAGTTCTTAGCAAGAACTAAACAAACATTGTGATTGGAAGTGCTCCAATAGTCTCAAAGAAATACAAATAATATTTTATCCCCTCAAAAATATTATAAAAATATTATTTTGGATTTGATTACAATTTTAGGTCAAAGGGCAAATTTGGTTTCTATGTTACTGTAAGACACGTATCTGAAGTTCATGCTAAAATGATGTTTGAAAGTAAAAGTATCTGATTTCCATAATGAATAAAATGCTTCTAAATGAAAGCTTCTTAAGAAGACCCCACTATATAAATTATCAATCTCTGTCAGTGGTGGTTAACAGCATGCTTTGAGAGTCCTGATTAAAACAAAAGGTCAGAACAAACATCAGTGCTTCAGAGACTCTTGTAGATAATAGTGTAATTAAAACGTAACTCTAGACTGCTCCATGCTTTCTATGTCAGCATCTTTCCAGCAGGGAATGACCAGAGAGCCTGGCAAACTCAAGCAGTCACAGTAGAAAGTGGAGATGTCTGTGAGGGAGCAAATAGATAGCCATCAATGTTATCAACTTGTGCTACATACTGGAAATCAAACAGCCTTTTTTTCTTTCTTTTCTTCTTCTTTCTTTTTCTTTTTTTTTTTTTTTTTTTTTTTTTTTTTTTTTTTTTTTTTTTTTTCTTTTTTTTTTTTTTCTTTTTTTAAATTCCTTTCAGAGTGCATGCTGTCCTGTCTTTTGTTCTGGCAGAGATAAGATGTATAAATTATGAGTGGTTGACAAAGTATACTCCAGTGCCTGAGGCAGCTCATCAATCATTTTCCACATGTCGACAGGTAATTGATGCGAGCCCTGCAGGCGCATCTCCATCAGGTAAAAGGAGGAAGGAATTAAATCTGCTGTCATGGTTTGAGCAGATGATCTGTATTTAACATTCTTTTTTAATTTAGAAGTTGTTTATTTTAAACTGTATTTGGCTGCTCTAGCTCACTCCAAATCTCTCTCCATCTTGCTCACTCTCCCCAAGACCTCATAGAGAAAGCAGCATGTAACTGTCTGAACATAGGGTGTCAGGAGGGTGAGAGGGTGCTTCACCATTGGACAGCAAGAGACCACCCAAAGTCTGTTGGGGAGCAGCTGAGGAACTTTCTACTTCATTGAAGTTTAACATCAAAGACACTGCTTGTCAGGCAATTATCTGTCAAGTGAGTTAGGTTCTGAATCAATCTGGGATACTAAATACACAGACTTTTTCCTTTGGTTATTATCTTTATTCCATTTAGTTACACCTCTCAATCTGATTATATTTCTTGTCTTTGAACAAAGCATTTTAAAGTTAAAAACTCTGGGCAGGGTCAGATAAGGGTGAAGTAAGAAATGGTATTGAGTCCAACTGGAATGGGGTTAATTTTCTTCACAGCAGCTTACATAGTGCTACGGATTAGATATATAATCAAAACAGTGCTGATAATGCATGAAGGTTTTAACTGTTGTTAAGTGTCACTCAGTTCCTGTTTCTCACTCTGCCCCTGCAGTGAATACAATGGGTGTGTGCAAGGGGTTGGGAGGAACTAACTAAAAAGATATTCCATGTCATATACTGTAATTCTCAGCAATGAAACACAGAGGAGGTTGGTTTAGGTATATTAGCCATCTTTTGCTTGGGAAATAGCTGGCCTACCAGTGATTGCATTACCTGGTTTGTTTTGATTTTTTTTCCTCTTACAGTTAAATGCACTAGTCAAGTTCTTTGTAATGTATGTTAGCTACTATTTACGGGAAGAGATAAACCCGTTAAAGTGTGCATAATATGGAATCTCACAACATTAGACACTATCCTTAACGTAATTAAGCATTCTACATGGACTAGAGCTGAGCCTTTCTACCACAACCAAGACAGCTTTTGTCTGAAAAGACGCTGAACGCTAAAATTGGGACAGTGTTGTTGAAAGACAGCATAGCATCCATCGTTCCCCTGGGAGGGGGAGGTGAAAATTAAGTGTTAACCGAAGTTTTGTGTTGATAACATTCTATATCTTCTTGATCTTCTATGTATTTCCAGTTTGGGCTGCAAATAGTGCAAATCTAAGAAAATAGTGCACCACAGGTTCATCAACATTGACACAGAAGAGCTTCCTTCATGAATTACTCAATACTCCCAATACAAAAGCCCTATAAGCATATTGCTCCCAAACACAACACAGTTTGACTGCAGAAGGAGAAAAGCTTTCACTTATTTTTTCAGTGAAAACAGAAAGAGAAAAGGCCAATGGTCCCCATTACTTTCAAAGCAAATGTTACTGAGGCCCAGAGACAATTGATCATATATTAGTCATCAAAAAACAATGGTCATAGTGATTTTCAGAATGAACCATAATTAAATTACTTCTGGCACTGTTTGACATGAACATGAACAAAAAGAAGGAAGTGGAAGACAGAGCTCTGTGAGTTGCTATCAATGCCATTTTAAAATGCTCCAAGAAAAGAACCTTAGATCATGGAGGAGAAAAAATTAAAAAGCCTGAAAAATCAAACTATCAAAGTATGAGGCCAAGCATAAACAACCTAGACCAAAGGTAAGAAATTTTACACTAGAAAAGGGTAGAGGAAAAATCCTGAAAAGGACAGCTGATGAACAAAACAGGAAAATCAATTCATTAAAAATCGTCACTACACCTACCAATATCTAAAGAGGTTACCCTAAGCAGAATAATTTAAAAATAATAGGAAAATGGGTTATGTTAGAAGTGATTTGGGCAGAAATAATATTTTAGAAGAAGAGAAACTGCACTCTTTAAAATAATTCCAACAAGAAGTGGAATTGGTCTGAAGAGTACCATAAATAAATACTCAAAAAACCATGAGAAATGCAATAAGAACTGACATTTTTAGTTGCCTATCTAAAAGGTCTTAAATAGATCAAAGAAATGGATGTCTCGAGGTTGTCTTGCTATTCTTAAGTTTATGCTGTTTTTCCTGAAAAAGACATGAAAATCTGCAGATAAAACACATAAGGATTTTAAAGCAGAAACATTTTTGTAATAGTATTATTTACATGTTTAAATTGTATGACCTTTAAAGAGCTTTGTCCATATTTGAAGAACTTACACACATATGAGGACTAAGATCACAAAAATCATTGACAAACAGATCTGCAAAAGTCAACCCATTTTTTTCACGGTTGTAACAAATATGGCAAATTCATTACATAGTTTCTCTAGAAGATGAAGTTACTTCAAATAATATAAGTATAGTTTTGATTCAATGAAGCATTTGCAAAACTTTAAACAGCTTTTCAACTCTGTAGCCTACTGTAGCCTCTGTATTAGTATAGATTTGATATAGTGAAATATAGCTTTTAACTGATTTGTCAAGTGTAGTATATCTTGCTTCTATCTAAAATAATTACCACATACTGCTATTCAATAATTATTGCAACAACTCGGCAACAACATGAACGCCTTTGTTCTCCAAAGTCCAAATATGCTTCCAATATTAAAGAACAAAATACTAAATATAAAATTTTAAACTTGTCATCATGTATACATGACATATACTAAGACAAAATCTGAAAAAATGAACTGAGTTATTACTAGGAAAACAAACTAAATAAAGAGTTAATGAATAATTTGAATACTTTCAATAAATAATAAGACTTTGATCAAAGTTTAAAAATATTGTTTCTAAAACCTTCCTGATCAAATTCTTATGCATTTCACAAATAATATACTTCATCTTACCCTATATAAGTGTATGATTTTGAACCAAATTATCTTTTCTAAGAAAACTCTTTTGACACTGAATCTAATAGATTATAATGACACTCCTGATCTATCTACAGAAGTTGCCAAGATCAGCTCATTCCATAAAGATAATAAAGTTCAGCAAATATTATAAATTATTTTGCTGTGAGGAAAAGACAAAAATATAAGGGAATTTATTACAGGAAGGCTGTTTTATACAAAACACAGCATCTTCGCAATTCAAAGAAACAGAAGTTCACTAATCTTGTTTTTGAGCCACTGCTGCAATATCATCCACATTTTTCAACAAGACTGAACTTAATGTTCAGATAACAATATAACGCTTTATTGCATGGTACACATACACAAACTCTTGTCAAAGTTAATATTTGTCGGCACAACAGAAGCCAATCAGTGAGTTATCAAGGATGAAGACTAAGAACTTCTGTTTAGCCTGAAGAGAAGTCTAATTAAAGTTCTGTAGCCCTAAGTACTTCACGTTGCTTGCCAGATTCAGACTGGCTGCTGACAACTTGAATCTCCTCTTTAGTCTTGAAAAGAGCTTTTTCAACATTCATTTTGATGTGGAGGCTTTAATCTAGCTGCCATTTCCAACACATTTTATCAGTCCTGAAAAAGGCTTTTTTTTTATTCCAACTGGCAACCCTTTCTAACAGCAGGTTTCAGGTCGGCAGATGTCAAAGGCTCCATTACAACTTTACTATTTCTTCATTTCTATCTTGACTGGTATTAGATTGAAAAGTTGAGCCCATATCAGACTAGTTTTTAGCAGCAATTTCACTGTTTTCTCTCTCTTGATTTTCAGAACAACTATTCCCCACAACGAAGAGTAGCCTTGATCTCTAGCTAAAGCCACAAAAAATATAAATAGCCTCAAGAATAAGTACACACATATATTGATAAATTCAATCATGATGAAGAACTTAAAATTTAAAAACTATGTTCACCATATCAAATACACAGGTCAAGTATAATATAAGCATTTGATACTGTGAAAAAGGACTAAAGAATTCCACTGAACACAACTTTGAAAGATCAGGAAGCAATCTTCTTTAAAAGGTAGTTCAACTTCTACCTCTATTAAAGGACAGAGAGGGCTGAGCACGACATGTGGCCAAATCTCCATGCATAGCATGAAACTAATTCCCTGTTGTGCTTTGGGAATTTGGGGTTATCCTGGAAACATATCACAGTGCTAGAAGGCAGGTAACCAGAACTAAGGAACCAGATAGCTAACCTGTTGATGTGAATTCACTAAGCTTTAAAGAATATTCACTCATTTTGGCAGAACACATCCACACTTGTCTAAGATGTCTATATATAGAATTAGATAATATTATCCTTCATGGATTCATAAATGTAAAATACAGGTTCCATATTCCACATGCGTGTTTAACTTGTGAAATCCCAATTCTTCTCCCTTTTTTTTTTTTTTTTCTGTGTGGTTTATTAAATTGATATCCCAATTAATAATAATCACAAATATAACAACAGAAAGTGTAACTGTTCCCTGGTGGCTAATCCTTTCCCCAGAAAGGCCAAGTCCTAAATGTTTAGACAGAAGCTTAAAATGTTTACATGACCAAGTCAGGTTTTTGCAGTTCCTGTCAATGAAGAAGATTCATCTGAGTTTACGAGACTTATGCCACTGGGAAACTGGCAATTAGACAATAGACTCATTCAGCTCTGTTTAGCTCTGTGAGTCACTGAGAAAAAAAGAGGGTTGGGGATACCACAAAGCTTTCATTTACATGCGAGTTTGAAAAAAAAAGAAAAAAAAAGGAAAAAAAATGAAAATTCCAGGTGTAACACCTCTCGTATTTAGGAGAAACTGATGAGTAGAGAAATACAGGTTAAAGAATTCACTACAACAGCAGTTGTGAGGGTAGAGAAGTATAAACCCTAACTATTTGGTAGTACTCAGGATTGCACATCCTTCACTTCAAAAGTACCAAGTTTCATTCCCTTGGGTTAAATTTACATTTTTATTGTGATTGTTATCACTAAAAGCTATGTGTTTCAGAACTCTCAGCAAAATCAATGTTTGCTTATATGTGCGTCGTATGTAATGAATACAGCTTTAGTCCTTTGGCCGTTCTAGCCAGAGAGGTTGTGGATTCTCCCTCAGTGGAGATATTGAAGATCCATATGGATGCAATCCTGGGCAATGTGTTCCAGCAACACCCTGTTTGAGCAGGAAGGTTGGACACAATGACCCTACTGGGATCTCTTCCAACCTTACACATTCTGTGATTCTGCAATTAGTTCTGAACATTGTCTTGAGCCACAGAGATGCTTAATGAATAGGACATTTAAGGAACATTTGAATGGATTTTACAATTTTCCATGAAATTTCATATCTTTGGTCTTCGGAAAAGCATCTCCATCTTGAGTGTCTTAGATTATTTACTCTCTTACATTCTTGATCTATTTCATTTGGTAATAATCACATACACTGGAAAACTAACCTAAACAAAATGTGAATTAATTGGTATTTCCTTTGCTGACTATCTAAATACAGCAGTTTGCATGTTCACAACACAGTACTACTTTCTATGTTATGCTGCCATCGACATTGTTGAAAAATACAGATATTCAGTATAACATTAACACAGTAAGCCAGAATCTAATTCAAGTCTTTAAGATACTTTTTCAGTTAAATATGATCTCTTTTACTGTCACTTGGCAGTCTATCATAATGCATTAGGCACTTCAGAAGTTATCAAAGTGCTACCTCTCTCAATCAATAATTACCTTTTGAGACAACTAACTCCTGAGAACAGCCTCAGAAGAATAACTGTCCAATGGCCCCATCTTTTTTCATCACTCCAAAAATTAGTACCAAATGCAGACACCTGTCTTCACCACCAGCAGCAGCAGAAGCAGCAAAAATTAACTTACCGAAGTTGAAATAAAATTAAAAATATCCAATGTACAGTAGACGCATATTTTAAGACCATTAGACAGATGGGAAATAAATCTAGTAATTGTAAAAAAATGTATTTTGATGACAAAAATATATAATATGGACAAAGATTTTGAGAAGTTTTTTCACCATACCAATTGAAAACTCCTAGCTGAAAAGTGAAATTAATAAAATATAAAAAGGAGTTAATGGATATTGCACAACTCGAGGAAAGACTCATAAAACTTTCAATGTGAGAACTAAGCCATTTAGTCATCACGTAGAGACTAAGCCTTGACTAAGTTGCAGGTTCCATCCTAAGAATTGAAGATATGATAGAATTCAGTTGTATTGCACACAGACCTTTTAAGTACTTTATCAACTTAGAAAATTTCTTGGAAGACTGGTCTAATAATAAACAGTTTCAATGTAAAGAGCACAGATCAGAATCTTAGTTTGATTTCAAAGGACTCTGCTAACAAGAAAGCTAAACTTTACTTGAAAATAATAGTTACAGTTATGAGACGATTGTCTGAAACAAATGAGATAATTTGCAGTAACTAGAAAAGGCTCGTACCTTAATAGACCAAAACCTTCCAAACTGTGACACAGGCTCTATCCTTATCAGCAGTTCATTCAGCAATAGAAGCAGATTGGTTACTTGAAGCAGTTATTGCTTAAGGCTTTTTACGCTGTCTCCCAATTCTTTCAACTAGATTTAAAGCCTTAAAAACACCCAATATACATTTCGACTGGCTTCAGCTCAGACGACTTAACACTTGTATTACTTGCAAGTAGATTATAATCAATAAAGAAAGAGCATGCAAAAATTTGTGCCAGGTAAATCTCCTCTTAAGTAAAACTGTGCTATTTCCTTTTCCAAACAAAGACAAATTGTGGAAAATGGACATAGATACTTTGGGGGCAAATACAGCTTCCTAAAAATCCATATTTCACAAATTTAAACTCAAAGGAACAAAGGTTAGTCCCTATTTTAAGGAATGATGATTTTCAGATTTGCATACATACACAGTAACAAAAATAATGTATGGGAAAGAAGTTACACAATATCCCCAAAAAAATAAGCAATTAAAAAAAATATGGTGCAAAAATAGTACTAGGCACAATGAGTGCTGGAGAAAAACAGTAACCAAAAATTAGAAGTAATAAAACCGAACTCACTCAAATGCCTGCCTCTAGAAATGTTATGGAAAAGATGCCAAGCAAGAAACACAAGTTCTCCCTCTTCATTCTTCTGCTGTTCTTTATATGACAGAGGATATTTAATAACAAAGGTTGGGTTATTTATTTATAACTTGTTAAAGAGATAGGATGAAGCAAAAGAATGGAATTAAGTATAAAAATACATTGTTATATAACATTATTGACAACTGTCAACAGTTTACAGGGAGGAACTACACAAACTCACGTACAGATTTTTGATAGCAAATACATTTATCATAATGGTATAAAACCTTAGTTGATTCCTTTTGCTTGTGTTGACAGAGCCACAGCTGTTGAGTTAATTTAGACTCAGTCCGGTGTAATAGTTTACAATCCAAGCTGCTGTCCTGTGTAGCAAATATTGCAATATCAGAGTCTTTCTCTACATGGTTTTGACCTGAGCTTTTGGCAACTTCATACCAGTTTGAATTTTAAGGTTTGCTCAAACTTTTGTCCAAGCCTAAAACAAAATGCAAATTTGAGGTGATGGAAAACTCTGCAAATGGTACGTCTCAGAATAAGGTTACACAAGCCTCTATATAATTCAAAACACCATTTTTCATAGAACTCTGTTTAAATCTCTAATTTGTTGCACCGTCTATCCTTGTTGAGAAAGAGTATTCATTGGCTCTCTGTCTGTGATTGACCATATATTTGTTCCAATTAATTTCAGTTCCAGTGCTGGATTGTCCGATATATTCACTGGATGCACCAGCCATGGGGAATAAGGAAACAACAGGAACTAATTACTACCAGGTTGCGCTAGAATATAAGTCACCTTGAGATGCAGGGGTCCGTATTTGATTGTAAACCTCACTCCTCTCCTAAATTATTTAACAGTCCATTAAGCATAAAAGTAAGCGTACTGATCAGAAGAGGCCTACTCATCACTACCTGACAGTGGTTTGATCAGTTCTAGGTGCCTCAAAAAGTTAGAACATCACAAGTATACTGCTATAATTACTCTGTTATATTCTCTAATTCTTCATGAGTCTGTGGCTCAAGAACTTCCTTAATTATTAAACCCCTTTTTAAGTGTACTTTTCGATGTGCATTTGATGCAGGGAGTTGGCTCTGTGTGTGTCCATAACTATTACCAGTCATATTTTGCAACCTCTAAATCTTGGAGTATCCTTCAGATCCTGTGGCAAAGGGATTCACAATATAAGGGACACTTGAAGATATAAATTTTATGTCTTATTTGTACAAAAATCACTCTGTTTTGAGGATGTCTTCTGACACACTACAAAGGTATTTTAAGGATTGGAAAGAATGAAAACCAGAATCCTTGAGGACCATTTTAGAACTATGAAATCATCTGTAACAAAGGGATTTATAGATTCTTTAGTGTAAAACAGATCATATTTACATTGAAAGGCAGCCTACTATGTGACTATTAAACTGAGGATTTCGCTCACTTGCAGGATTAATTTGCCACATGGTCTTCAAACATCATCATTGTGGCTGCCAATTTGTTTTTATGACTATGCAATTGACACTCCTTTCAAGATACAAGCTTAAATGACCCAATTCCTCTTAAAATCATATGGCTTCAGAGTATGTCACAATAAAATAAATTGCTAATAGTGAAATCAGTGACCCACAAACAAAGCCACCAACTAAAGAACAGAAGATCAGCATCCTAATAGGTCTGTTATATCTACCTTCACTGCTACTGTTAGTAGTGCAAGCAATGCAATGAGTGAAATGCATGAAACAGTCCCTCAATTACGGAAGCAGCAAAGCAAGTCCTTCCTATGATGGTCCATGTCTTGGGGACCATGTTGTGCACATTGTGAAATGCTTAGGAGAGACACCAGAAGGTGACAAGAAAGAAAAATTATCTCAGCAGGTCTCAAAGCACAGGTCTGAAAAAGAAGAAACTAAAGAGCAACTCTAGCTGTCAATAAAGTGGAGTAATTCAGTTGCTTGAAGATCTAGATGTAAAAGATCATTTATCCAAAAACTGTCCTTGAATTCAGTAAGCTGAATTGTAGAACCCTTAGTCTTGGCTTTCTTTCAAGTACAATAGGTGGCTTACCATCTAACACATATAGAATAAGACACCACTTCTGCCAATATCCCTGGACTTGCACCATTCTGAACTTACTGCATGCATAAAAATCTTTGCATTTGAATTTCACAAACTTCACATACCTCTCCCAGAAGCTATGCCAAGCTCATTTATATGACTTTTTGCTTTTATGAGTCTGTTTTGGTTACTAGGTAGCTCTTTGAATGCTCACCTTTTGCAATAAGTCGGTTCTGTGACTTCAAACCTGGACCTTTTGAGAGTCTACCAGCTTGAACCTTTAACTCACACGTCACTTCATATATCTAAAGAATGTCATGTAATCTTAACAAACTGTGTAAGTGTAATTTTTAATATTCTCCTCTCCTTCAAAGAAGCTTAATTAAGTCATGTTTGAAAAGTTCTGGGATCCTTATATAAAACTTCTTGTGTGGCTGTCCCATAATGAATTCTTAAAGTTTAGATGAGGGGAGAAGGCATAGGAGAAATAAAGTATTGCATAATCTCACTAACTTTTATATCATTATGCATTACAGATAGAAACACTCCTAAATCATCACTCATGCAAACCTTTATGTTTGTCTTCAAAGTATTATTAAGTAGCAAATAAACCTGTAAAAATCTTTTATTAGAGTAAGTAGAAATCACTTCTCATCTTGAGAAATTAAAAAGTATAACTCAAAGCCAGAGAGAATAAATTACACTAAACTCCTGAAAGACAAGAACACAATTTGCAGTTTCTAGATACCATGGATTCAACAACACCACAATAATATACATGATCATTCTTGATTGCATTGTTGAGTTTTTGGTAAATTCAAATTTAATTTTTCAAGAGATACAACTTAAAGAAAGTATTGGGTTTTTATGTGGTTGAAGTATATCCCAAAATAATCCTAAGTGTCTCTCTTTTTTTATTTCTTGCTTTTTTATTTGACAATAATTTCACTCATTTATATTTATATAAAATAGACTGTGGGACCTAAATTTAAAAAGAAAATCTGTTTTTATTTATGTATTTGTTGCTTTCTGCCTTTCAGGAAGTGGAAATATTTCAACCAAGATTGACTTTCCTTTATTATAGAAGAGCTTACTAACTACAGCATTTGTGTGTCAAACCTTGCTGGAGAAAAGAGAATGTTATCTTTCTAATGGGAATAACTTTATTTCAAGTAGAAGTAGGAGGAGATGAAAGTTCTGTTCCTTCTCCCATTTTCCAGTTTTAATATCATGCTACTATTTAAAGTCAGTCTTTGTAAATGTTGGCTTTAAAAAGACTGAATTTGGAGCCTATGAATTTGGAAAATCCCTTTGACTTCTCTGAACCTTCCTAAGCTGTATCTTATCCCAAATGAGCCCTAGAAAAAGGACCTACACACCATATAGATGTGTATACACACACATAAATGTGTAAACATAGGATCCTCAAGCCACTAGCTCTGCCAAATAACTGCCTTGCTAAAATTATATTGACTTATTAATCTTCTGTTTCTTGAGACCTTAATTATCTTTTGCTTTCATGCTGTGTTTTTTAGACTTTGAATATCTGGCCTTTCTTTCATTTCTACCACATGAAGCAATGAGCTGACTTGAAAAAGCCAATTTTTTCAGTGTTTATTCTCCAGAGGACAATATAAACGTCTGCTGTGGGAGAAACCGCTTTTCCATGTTTGGGACTGACATTTTCCAAAAATCTCACACAATAATATTTTAATATGCATTTTCAACACAACCTGCACATCTTCCTTTGGATTCAGATTTTTTTTACCTTTTTTATCACAAAAGACGCTCATCATTTTTTTTGTTAGCACCACACAAGCTAATGACGTAGCGAAGAAATTTTTCAGCAATGCTTTATTCTGATGCATTAAAAATAAAAAACTACTAAATAGCTAGAGCAAATTAGGGATCTCTCTCCCATAGGAATACTTTTTTTTTAAGTCTTGACCCACAAGGAAATACTAGATTGAAAAGACAGTTATAGCCAGCCAGGGATTTTCATGGTATGAGCCTCTTCCTAGGATCCCACTGCATTTTTAACTAATTCCATATGTTTTTTTCCATATGCCAGCAGACCTAGCACATCCCCAGCAAAAGCAATCTATGCTACCCTGCTACTTAAGCATGAGGAGCATCAGTGCTATCAAGGCTTGTCATCTTGCTTATTAGCTTGATGTCTTTATTCACAGGCCATCTGCACCACTGAGAGATACCAAGGTAGCTAATGTCAATATGAACAAATTCCTCTTCTTTTACAAGAAATGTCAAACATAGGACAGAGCAAGAATGACCCTAGGAATACCAACAGATGTTAGCTACAAGGCTTTAAAACAAAAAGAAAAACCAACCCTGTCTTTCCTACTGGGACTAATTAAGATGAAATGAAGAGCAAAAAGGAAGAAAAAAAAATCATGTCATATTATCAGGAGCTTCATACATGCTTTCTAAGCTCATTATTGGCATAGTGCCCTATGTTCTTTGAAAAACTGGTAAGAAGTGGTTGAGTAGCTGGCACAGTATTAGAAAGATTCTGTTTCTAGTTCTCACAGTCCTGATCAGAATTACATAATGGATCATGACAAGAAAAATTATACATAATTATTAGCACGGTACTGTTTCAAGTAGGAATGAAGCATAGTAGCATTCACACTATAAATGAAAAAAATTTAGAAAGAACTGCTAACATAAAGGAAATCCAGACATTTTACAGTACTTGGGCATTCAGGAATGCCCAAAAGCTACATTTTGGATTTCCTTGTAACAAAAAAATGATCCCTTCTACAACAGATTAATCACCAGAGAACATTTCATATGACCATTTTTGTGCCCATGTTCATAGGCTGACAATTAGCATTACTCTTAATTTGGCCAAGAATACAGGGATAAACTCATCTTCATTACAAGAGAAACTATCCTGATCATTATTATACATAGTAAAGACGACGGGTGAGAGGAGGTGCATTGAAACTATCTACATGTTATCTTTCACAGCAGCATCTCAGCTAGAATTCAGATTGATTATAGGGAATCCAAGCATTTCAGCCTTGCTGATGGGAATTGTGCCATCCTTGTAAGCTCCAATATGATGAAAATTCCAATTCATTTTCAGTTTATAATCCATCTTGGGAAAGAAGGATATGGGTGTGAAGAATAGCTGACATCTCCTGTGGCTATGCAGTAGTGGCAAGACAGTCCTAATTGTTACTTAGAGGCTGCTGACCATGAACACAGATTTTCAAAAACTGTGGCTCCATGTGTTCAAAAGAATTTATAGATACAGCTATACCAGAACAGCACCATCCTCCACACACAAGTCCTCTGTATAGCTATGTCAGCTTAACTATTCTGTTTCCACAGTTCCAAGTAGTCATCAATGAAATGGACTTTTCTGAAGGAGCAGAGGTGCACATTAAATTCATTGCAGGCTTAGCTGCACTAGTGAGGAGCGTGATTCTTCTCCTTCCTCTCACTACTGGCATTGCCAGTAAACTTCTCAAATTAAAACTAGAAATACATCTGCATAATTAATTCACTAGCCAATGCAGCAGCAGTTCTCTGCAAGGCTCAATACAGGTCTAGAAAGAAATATCACTGTACAAGTTGTATACACAATGTGGGCAGCCTTTCACGTCCAATGCCATATTTAAAAATTTTAATGCACTTTTTTGTAGAGACATAAGTTTGTTTCAATTGTACTACAGCTGCATCTTGCATTTTCTCTCGGTGATGATGATGCCCATTGATGATGATGCCCATTCCCTTGGAGATGCTCTTCCACAGGGATATTTAATCAGTCTTGGAATCATATGCCTTAATTACAACTATTTCACAAGCTCCTTTTATACTATAAATACATATCCTACAAGTTAAGGAAACAGAGCCATCCTTGCAACTCTCTATGAAAACCCACATTAATTTTTCATTAGCGTTACTAAGAACAACAGAAACACACATGAGTGTTTTACAAAATATAAGAGAGGTGCAGCTGTACCTCCTCCTAATGAGGTGTACCCTACTCCTAAGAATCATAAGGGTAATTCTAAATTCATTTAGAGTGCCTCGGGCACCAAACTGTATGAGATAAATTACATAAACTGCTAACATGGTAGCATTGGAATATTCCACCATGACACTGATTTTCTATGTCTGGATTAGAAGATTACTCCTAAAATTAACATGCTCTTCATTAACCTCTTCTGGATAGTAAAATTCTATGCATTTTGTTTGCTGGTGTAGCTTTCATTTCTATTGAGAGCTGCACAGAGTGTTAAAAAGTCAGTCTTGTCTTCTCTTGTATCAAGTAATTCATCCAGCCTTCCTTTCTCATTTACTGATCAACCTACAGAAAAGGATTTTGCAACAACAAGAGTTTGAAAAACTGATAGCAAAGCTTGAAACAAACTAGCTAAACAAACTATTTACAAAATAAGTTGTGACAGTTTTTCAAATTCTATCACTTCTGTTGGAACTGAGTGAGAATACTTGAAATTGTTATTAAAATCTTTATGCAGTAACAGATTTGTGCATTTGTGGATTTTTTAATAAATACAGAAAATAAAACTATTACAATTGTATTCAAAGTCTGGAGTGCCCAAGTGAGAGATTTTGATTCACTCCCCTACAGCTTTTAGGGCTTATTCTTACCTATATTCTTTCTATTTGCCATTTTGTGGCTATGCACCTAGAGAGGCTTTGCTGTCTCCAGTCACTAGTCACTAGATGCTGAAGTGTGTCTGTTTCCTCTATTAATTCTATTTTGGGAAAACCATTCTGAAAAATGATTTTTTGCCTGGCCAATAAAGATTCAGAAAGTGTGAATTATAGCATATGGCAGCTGATTTGCTCACAGGAACATGGCATTTACCATACCCAAAGCTGGATTTGACAGCTTAAACAGTAACAAAGAACAAAAAATTAGTCTTGGAACCACAGAAATGAGAGCCTTTATTCAGAATGGTTCCTGTTAAAGTAGTGAAAAAGCAGGCTAAAGTTCAATTAAATGCAAAAGTCTAATGTTGGAGCACAATAGCAACTAAGCTGGCATGAGCCTACTATATTAGATATCTGCACAGAAAAAACGTCTTCATTTGGTAAAGGGGGAAATCCTACTCTTTGTTTTCACTTTAAGTTTTGTTTTGAAAATTAACTGCAAGCAGAGGGAATCCCGTAAGGATGCCAGCGCTGGCATTCCCTTCTCTGCCTCTGTAATACTATGAAGACATTTTATTCTATTTCTATGATTAAATGAAAGTTGATACTGAAAGATGATACTTTAGCAATCCCCTTGCTAATTCTATGCTGTGTTATGTTACAAGGTAGATCATGGCAGGATACTTAGGCCTAGGGGATTTGAACCTCTGACCTCAGAGGTGAAAGCACTCTGGAAGATATAAAATACCTTAGTAGATAACCACCAACTAATAAAACAGAACAAGGATTTTTATAAACCATTTTAACTCCCAGGATTTTCTTGCCCTAAATGGACCAGTATTGATGAGACTCAGATAGATTACTAGCACTAGAAAATGTGATATTAAAGCAACTCTATCACACCTTATCTGTACTGAAGGAAAGAATCTTCCCTCGTTGCCATAAAACACAGTGTGAGGTATTTTATCTAGTCTATACACACACACGCCAGATCTACAGTCTCCTCTATCATATCAGAAAGCGTAAACCAGTGGCGATAATATGATGTGTTGTGCATTTTACCAACCCAACTTGGCAATGCTATAATTCCTCAATAACTATGGAACATCTGCAGTTTTTTGATACTTTCTATGTTTCATTCCCATGATGCTCTCAGTGTCTGTTCAGAATACGGAAAGGTCAACCAGCCCATCTGGAATCCTCCCCATTCATCCATTCTTGCGTGCTGCCTCTCTTGCAAAAGGAGTTTCTGCAAAATTTGTCACTTCCACCTGTTCTGACAGGTTCTCCCTGCCTGACCTGGAGATAGCCCTTGGGGACATTAATCATACAACAGTCTGAGCTGTGAAAGAAACAAGGCTTGGCTGGATACTGTTACAGTCTCTGTCACCTACTAATCATGTCCTGTGACACAGAGGGGCTTAATCAGATGGTCAGGTTTCTCATTAATCACTGTGGCCTCACAATGAAACTCTTCTCTAGGAGATTAAAGTTTAGATGATCTTCTCCACCCTTGTTCCTGTCTAACTGCCTAAATTTAGCTCCATTCCCAAGGACAATAATTTAAGCTCCAAGCCATATTTCCTAAAATCCAAAGGTTGATTTTTAAGTTTCTTATTGTGTCTGAGCACACAAATCTTTCCAATGAGTTAAAAATGCACATATAGGGACAGAAAAATAAATACATGTATCAATAAAGTATATTATGGAAAATCTCAGGACGCATATAGAAATGAAGATATATTACGTATAATAACATAAAGGCAGCATTTATTTGTACTTAATCATGAATCTGTAGGTGTTGACTTTTGTCCTATTATAGTCAATATTTTATCTTCCATTTCAGCCAAATGAAATAACTTCAGGAGGTAAAGAATAATTAAAGGTAATAATCAAGTGGCTGTAGACCAAGAAACAGCTATATCAAAACCAAAACCACAAATTAATTGGCTTGTGCACTTTACTCCTGATATTTCTAATTTTCTAAGTTCAAAAGGCAAACAAGCTCCAACACAGATTCTGCTGGCTTGGCAAGTTTGCTTTGCGCTTCCTCCCTATGTTTACTTTCCCTGCACCATACAATTACAGGAAATATGTATAATTTTGCCTTCTGAATCATGAAACACACATACTTTATCAACATCTAAATCATCTCTCATCTTGGTTGGGCTTGGAGGCGGGGGTTTGTCAGCTGGAGAAGACAGACAGGATGAAAAAAGGAGCTATAGCCACCATATGATTAACACGGTCTCTTACCTGCCTGAACTTGACCTGACAGTTTATTGCAACAAAGTCAGCAAAGAAACACTCAGTTCAAGGGTTACTTAAAGGCAAGTGCTTACCAGGTTCCTCAACAATACACGTCATCTGAAAGCTACCACAAAAGACCTACAACGCTGTCTGATTGAACTTCACAATGCTGAGCCGAGGCCTGGGGTTTTTTGTTGTGTTTGTTTCTATTCAGTGATCCTCCAATGCTAGCCTAGAAATGACAGTAGGTGGAAACGCTATCTTTCATTACACAAAGTATAAATAGTGTAATCTATCAGCACTGTCAATCAAGATGATTGATTACAGGCTGTCATAGAGAAGAGTGACATATTAGAAAAGTTTTGTTAACAATGCCTATTGCTAGTCAGCCTGCCACAGAAGCTGGTGATTAATGTGTTGTCAGCCTGTAATCCCACACCCCTGGCTAATGAGGCAGGAATTTATCATCTTTACAGAGTGGCAGATGTCAGAAGGAAAGGAATCCAAGTGCTGGAAACAATATACTTTTTCTTACCACGCCTGACAAGTCTGACAGGCCTAAAAAACCACAAAGAAGCTTTGTGTAAGCACAAACTTAAAATGAGGAACTTTCATTTGGCATCTTTGCTTTAAATAGTGCTGCAAATCAGCCTCTATCCCTCAAAAAGGCCACAATAAAAAGCTCTATGAACTCTGAACCCACCCTTGACAACTAGGAAATCTCAGGAAAGGTTTCCATGGCAGGAAAACTGACAGCTCTTTTTGTGAAAGAAGTAGCAAGTAACTTTTAACTTTACCTGTGAACTTACGAACTACTACAGGACAAAAATTATTCTGATCAGAGTGCAGAATGCACACTGCTTCAATGCTTTATCAATTAAAGTCTTAGGAAATAGCTCTACAGCATGTCCCTACCAGTTTTGCATTACAGATTCACGTTGTAGGAACACAAAACAGAGGACTGTGAAAACTCTGGAAGTTCTTCCTGAAGAAAAATAAAATGTGACTCAAGCATCTGCATTAAGAGGCAGCTCTAGTACTTTGCACTGAAAATAGTTTTACATTTGACTGAAATATGC
This sequence comes from Serilophus lunatus, assembly GCA_013399895.1. Taxonomy (NCBI): domain Eukaryota; kingdom Metazoa; phylum Chordata; class Aves; order Passeriformes; family Eurylaimidae; genus Serilophus; species Serilophus lunatus. The sequence goes on from VXBA01005043.1 coordinate 152,554, forward strand.
TCAGATTTGATAAGTCTTCCCTCGGAGTGTTTGAAAAATATTTGAAAGATTCTCTTTGAGTACTGGAAAGCCACAGAGACATGCTCTGCCTTTGATATATCTATGTTACAGAAAATTCTCATTGGCACATGAGGACATTGGCAATCTGCTTGTCTGTTTTTCCAAAATTATAGTTAGTGTTCAGAATTCAGGTGTAAAGCAAAGATTTGTCTTTTGCCTTCAAGAGAACTGTTTAAGGAAGGCTCGTTTTTGTCTTCATTTCAGTAAAGACTATAAATTATCCTAAATAAGGGAAATATAGGGGGAAATAATGTGTTTAGTAAAAAACAAACAACAAAAAATGAATGTCAGCAAATCTGACAACTTATATCACTATTGGCTGCCACTGTCAAAAATGTAAAGCTTTTCAATTAAATGTATTAGGAGGTTAAATCTTCTGGTTCTGAAATTTCCAATAGGCTGCAAAAGGGCCATAATTTGCAAAAGATTATGTGCAGCTTAGGCTCCTGTCAGTCAGTAAGGAAAGAGGGCAAATTATCTGTCTTAAGTTTTGACTAATGTAATCCTTTTTCAAACAGAGATACCCTCCACTAATGCAGAAAAATGCAACATAGAAAAAAATTATAGACAGCAATCAGGGAATAAAAACACAGCTTTCTGTCAATGGCACCCTTGGGCTAAAAACACAGCAAAACACTGAGAAATTTAATCTTCAGAAGGCAGCATTCTGGAGTTAAGACTTATTTAAGGTTTATGAGAGACTGGAACTTCCCATACCAGTCAGTGAAAGAGAGGTTTACAGGCCTATAATCTGTGCACCCAGGAGGAGACCAAATCAAAAACAAATAGCAATGCCATGAAAACCAGACCCTTCTTTGCCAACAATGGGATTCAGTGACAAGTTATGACCTCTGTGGAAGGCAAAATGTCTCTGACAGCTCCCCCAGTGTCAACAACAGAGCTGCATTCTCTCTTCCTCTTAAACCAAAGTTCTCTCCGGAGAATCTACACACAAGTGGCAGTTGACTGAACTGCAAAACAAGTAAAGCTGCATGTGATTTGACCTATAAATGAGGACACAAAAACTGACTTTGAGCCCACACAGTTCTGCTTCAATACATACTAGTTAGCCATTTCAGCTGCTGATAAACTCAAACAGCCATATACATTTTCTCCCCTTTTAAAGGAAAGTAAAAGGTAGGCCCCATGCCACGGTTAATCACAGGTTTGCAGATGAATGACTCATTAACTAATAATGGGACCGTTATGGTGAGTTTTAACTTTTCTTTGGGGAAGGGTAAGGTCAATGTGAATTTATGTTCCTTTTTCTGCTTTGAAAAATCCTGATATCAATGCAGATATTTCAGATCGTTTTAGTACATGTCAGAACAGATGCCTCAAATATCTCCAGACTGGTTGAGCTTTCCTTCCCTCCTCAAACCAGTAACAGCAAACTTCATCGGATTTACACTCTGCAGCCGCTTCCCAATCTCCCTACTTCATGGGAAAATACATCTCCTGAATCTGCATAATTCAAATGTAATTAAATGTTCCAGTTCTAGCTGGAAAGCCTATTTCTTGCAGAGATTAGATTAGATTCATTACTTTGGTATGTACTGACCTTTAATCCCCTTGGCAGCCTCTTGGCAAACTGACATTGCACAGACTTCTTTGGAAAGAGTCCATTGTTCATTGCACCATGTTTTTGGACTACACTCCTCTGAACCAGATTGATATGAAGAATTCTTCCTCAATTCAACAATCATAAAATTTCATCGATTCACCTCAGTTTCTATCATGAAAAGTCTTCACTCAGACACTAGGAAATCAGGGTAAGGTTATCTTTTGAAGACACCAACAGAACTATTTACAATATACCATGGTAATGTCCTAAATTAGAGCTATAATTCTCAGTGCTTCATGAGATTCTGTCTAAAGCCCGTAATTACTGAAAATCTTGCTCAAAAATGTATATATTTATTACATTTATTCTACTATGGTCAATACATTAAATGTTAAATTCATTCGGAAAGGAATTGCCACTTCATTTTCCATACAGATCCTAGCACAGATTCAAATCTGAAGAGTGGCAATAATAATGATTCATCCAAAAATAATATTTATTGACGCTTCAACTGTAGGTGCCTCCTCACATTGAAGACCTTTTTAAAAGTAAAATTATATACACTGCTTTTTCCTGTACCTAGAAAGCATGGCTGTTAGTAAATTTCTTTCTGCTCTTTCAGCCATTACCTGCACAAATTATTTCTTTGCTTAAGCACTTAATTCCAATAGGACTTATTAGGGCTTTGGCATCCAAGCAATTTCAAACAGTGACAAAGACTATCTATATTTTTTTTTGTCTTAATACTGTCTGTAGAACATAGATCAATTAAAGAAATTGAAACATGTTTATGAGCTTACTTTATGAAGTTGGCTATAAAAAATCATAAATCTCCATAGAATTACAGTTGAGTTCTTTCTTGAATTGAATTATATACATTTTTGAAAGTGGAAGCATGATGTCTTTATCTGAAGCTATGTTATTATTTTGGTCAAAGATTGTTTACATTAAACAAATCCAATTTACCAAACTTTGATATGTTTGCACAACTGCATATAATTTATATAGAAAACATGACTTTTAAATGAACTTTCTCTAGTCTAAGGTTTCTAGCCTGCAGTTCTAGATTCTTATACTGCACCAAAAAGCTCATCACTGGCATAAATCATATTCTCTAAGAGGTTTTCCATAAAGTAAATAATGACTGTAATTTCAAATTGTTCGTTAATACCTTCAAACAGGCTGCATCTATCAAATACTGGTTTGACTTTCTTGCCAGATGAAGCACTTTGTCAAAGAAATAGCAATCTCCAAATTAAGGTTAGGGAAAGCAATTCCTTAATGCTGCTATTTCCTTGTTAAGTTTATTTTAGTAGGTTTGATACATGGAACTTAAATAAGGATTTCATCATCCTAAAGCATCAAAGATTGATTGTAAAATAACCCTTAATAAATCCATACTGTCTCCTATAAGTTGATATAATTATGGCACACTGCAATGGTATCTGTACTTTCAAATATATTGGGTTTTTTTATTCTAAAAGACCACATCTGTCTAGTAAATATGAAGCCAATCTATGCCATACTTTTATGAGGCTTCAACATACTACCTGTCGAGCATTTACAGGTTTCACTGATTTTACTGGGAACCTACAATGCCTAGCACATGCACAACTTCAGGCACAAGATATAAAGTAGAATTTACCATTGCCCTTAAAATCCTGGATTATCAAAGGACTGCTGAGTCCGCAGTTTTGCAGATAAATGTTGAAAGGAATTAACCTTTGGAGCATCTGGAACAACAATGTAAGATGGAAGAACAATTTTGTCTTTAAGAACTATTCATTATTTCTCTAACCACTGCCATGGAGCCAATCCTACTAAAAATAGTCCTCTTCTGCCTTCATATAGTTTTTCTTCAAAACATTTGTCCCACTTGTAACCTTGGTAGAGGATAACAATAACCATGATTACCCTTCTACTGGGACAAGTTTTTCTGATTTAATGAGATCTACATCCATACAGATACTGGGACACATGTCAGGCAAGTTTTCTAGCAACTTCTCAGGTAGATAGAAACACAAGTGCCACTGGCTTATAATAATGTGTATTGAGAAATCAGGGCTGGACTTGCCTGTTAAAATCTGCCTCATCACTGCTGTAAATCCAGGCCTAGCCATTGGAATGGAAAGCAATCCCTGCTGTATCAGAGTTAAGACCAGTATTTCACTCAGCTTTGCACTTTTCTCTTCTATATACAGTGTGAGTTGAGAGTATATTCCAGATTGATTTAGAACTCTAAACTCACATGTTTCCAACAGTTATCAAGTGTCCTGTAGACTCTGATGTGCCAAAGCTAGATATGAATCTTTAAGACAAATATTGTTTTGAGATCTACCTGGCTTTTAAAGAAGGAAAGAAGGAATTAGGAATTTGAGGGGCTACTCAGTAATTTTTTTTGTTTGTTTGAACTCCTTTAGATTTCTCCAAAATTTTAACTGTGGCTTTGTTACAATTTGCATGATTATCACTTTAATGTTTCTATTCAATAAAGAGATTCTTTCCATTATTTGTATCTCATTTTTAGTTGCATTCTACATCACTATCCTCCAGTACTACTGAAAAGTAAATTCAGATGTAGCTGATTCATTTTTGCAGACAGAACACCAAATTGCAGAAAAGTGGCTATTATTTTTTATTTTGGTAAAATTTATAGTAAACCCACAAAGCCCTAGGATAAGAACTGGCAGTTACTCATAAAGTGAATATTTAATACAAGCCCCTTAAAATAGTATGCAAGAAATCCTATTCTAAGAAATGGTCACATCTCATTCTCTTCTGAAAGTATGGGTGTTGTTTGAGGATGCTTAAGTCCAGATAAAAGTACCCAAAATAATAAATGCAAAGATTCCTAAAATGTGAAACACAATTTTAGGCTAAAAGAACTCTCTATCAGCACATTGTCCCGCAGGTTAGTCCAACATAAGAAGCTCTGTAATTCAGCTTGCACCTCTCAGAAGTTAATTTCTATGTGGCTATATCTTCCTAGGTTCTTAGTAACATTTGAGTTGTTTCAGCATAAAGGAAGCCTCAAGGCATCAATTAAATATTCTACCAGCTTTGGAAAGCACATGAACAAACAACAAAAAATTACAATTTCCTAAAAATTATATGATCATAAGATAACTGGTTTAAATTATACATTAAAACCAGTTTAGTTTCAGAACTCATCAGTCAGACAAGTATGATATATGTATGATTATGCATAATGATTTCAAAAATACAGAAATATTTCATACGTATGTGTATATTTTTGTGGCAAATTTGCATTTCAAAAAGCTTTACTCCTGTGCCCATTTTGCCCCAAATCTTCTAGGAATTCTTAAATTTTTTCAAAACGGTTCCAAATTCCATATTGTTAGTTCAGAAACAAGTTAACATGCATTCAAGGGAGGCAAGTCAAACACACATCTTGTATTCTAGTTTTCAAAGTCTGACAGGTCTGGACATGTAGAACCCTTGGAAAGAAGCCTCCAAGAGAAAGGCCAAGAGGGAAAGTCCTTGAAATACTGCAGTCAAAGAGGAAAATAAGCATAGCATTTATTTTATATGGCTGAAGTCCAACATAGGAAACATGTAAAATAAATAAAGATTATACTAAACACACCTTCCTAAAACATGAATGGAACGCACTAGAAATGTCGCGTAAAGCTCATGCAAAAAACACCAAAGATGAATTCATTAAGACAAGTAATCTAATTGCTTTTCAGATAACACCTAAATCTATTCCAAGAGACTGTTATAAGGAAGGTTAAAAATGTAAGACGAACCGTTTTTTCTGCTCTGATTTTATAATTTTGATTTCTTTACTAGATACACTTCACTAGCTCTAAATATTTTTCTGCAAAGGTATGACCAAGTCAGATACAACTGTCTACCTATCCTTACTCGGAGTTAAGTTTGACTATAGCTCTTTGAGGTCTCTATTCTACAGATAGTTCAGTTAGAGCGCTATGCCTTTCTAAGAATTGTCTTATCATAGAAGCAAAGTGTCATACAATGGTTTGGGTTGGAAGTCGCCATTAAAGATCATCCTAGTTTCAAACTTCCCTGGTGTGGGGCAGTGATAACTTTAACTAGAAGAGGGTGCTCAGAGCTCCATCCAGCCTGGCCTTGAACACTCCCAGGTATGGGGCAGCCACAACTTCTCTTAGCAACTTCAGTGTCTCACCACCCTCACATTTTTTTCCTAACATCTAAACCTACTCTTTCAGTTTGAAACTATTCCACCTCGTCCTGCCACTACATGCCCTTGTAAAAAGTCTCTATTCACTTGTCTTGTAGGCTCCCCTCAGGTACTGGGAGGCTAGTTAGGTCAAAGAGTCAAGGCCTTCACTCTTCACTCTTCCAGGCTGAACAATCCCAACTCTCTTACCTATAAATTGGCTACATTCTTCCAGTCTCAGCAAGCTGGTTTACCATTAAAGAAGCAGAAGAAATATTTCCCTTGATTTTTCCTGAGGGAGCACAAAAGCTATTTTCTGTAATGCTTTCTCACGCCCAGTCTGAGCATGGATTGTGCCACCTTCTATATTGCTAAATTCCAAGATGTATTCTGTCACTCAAGCCCCTTTAACCTATTGGAATTGGAGGGCTATGTTGCTACACTGAGTTTGGATAAGTAGAATAGCAAGTCATAACCGTGGTGGTTTAGATAGGTCTAGTTCCTGCTTTTCAAATAAAATCAGAGCTTGACTGCACACATACTCATTCCTTGCTACATCTTTGGGAAGAGGGAACAAAAAGTACCTAAGTCTACTGTGCTTATGCAAATGGGCTCTCAGGTAGATATTCGGGTAGGAAATAATGCTGCTATTTCTACTTCCCAAATAAAGTCATAGGAATGACCATTCTGCTCTATCAGTGTCTTTTAACCAGCCTAGTTTAAAATAAAGCACAACAGAAGAGACATTGGTGCAGAGAGGAATCGTTTTCCACTGAGTAATGAAAATAACTGCTTCTCAGCTATGATGAGCACACATGTGTTCACCTTCTGCTCCAGTGATACTTAAACATAAGAAATTAAAATACAAACATCAGGCTCAGATTAGTCCCTTGCCATCTTATGAAAACTCAAGCCTGCAATGAGATGGGCTTCAGTCAGAACAGTAGTGAGTAATAGGGGCAGTGCTGAGCAGCAGTGCCTACGGCAGATTCCCAGTTGTCAGGACTCATCAGCCCGGAACAACTAGAGGCTAATTTCGCATAACCAAAGCTTAAAAATCAGAGTTCAAAATATGCTCAAATCAAATCTACAACATAGACATAGCCAAAATTGTACTGTTTACACATACTGCAATTAGAGGTATAGTGTTTTTACTGTATTAAAGTGAAAGCTGACTCTTGAGAGGAATATCTGGAGTACCTTACTCTCAGTAAACATTCCATAATTCTCAGCAATATTGGTGCATGAGTTGAACAGTAGAAAACCAGTTCTTAACAGTTTCTGCATCTGCATTATATAAACATTATTAAGTTTTTGAGAAGCAGTAACATTGTCCCAAACATACTGAAAAATTGACCAGATTTCCCATAAAAGTTGAGGTTTTCACTTGAAAACCAGCTACTCAGTATTACTCGTCTTGCCCTTTTTAGCCAGAGCAGTTTATTTTTTGAACTGGGAATATACACATGTACAAATATACATGCATATATATACACACACAGAGGGGTTGTTTTTTTTTCTCCTTGGAGCATTAAATCTCAAACCAGCTTCACAGATTTGAGAAATAAAGTGACTACCATAAAAATTGTATCTGTTTAGGTAAATGGCCAAAGTAAGAATGTACTGTCAAGAATTCCTTTCTTTCCTATAAATCACAGGACAGGTCAGACATGACATAAGAAAGTTTTAGGGTGTTCTGACATGGGAATCTCTAAAGGAGTCTGCAGGCATTCAACAATAACACAACACTGACTCACTGAAATAGCTTTTAAGAATACTGTGTTTTGTAACCAGAATGTGGCTGCTGTTTCAAGACAGAAATATTCATTACTGTTTGTTGTCCACATTTCAACCTGTGAGGATCAACACTCAAAGGTATTTTTACTTGTGAAGGAAGTACAGACCCAGAGAAATAGACTTGCATTTAGAAGTCAAAAGTAGTGCTGCTTGGAAAACTATGATATAGAGGCATTGATAGCATTCAGGTCTGTTGAACTCTTGAGAACCAGATCATTTAACGAGGCATTAGATGTAGAGGTTGCTACTATGTAGCAATTTACAGTCTGCTTTATCTGAAGAAAAATTTTTAAAGCACACAAAATCAGAAAAATAATTCATTGGAAGCTGATCTACCAAGTAACTAAACTGTGAATGCATATCAACTTATGCTAAATACTATATAGACAAAGATATCCAAGATAAAAGAAGAAAAACAAAATTAATGGGAGTTGAAAATCCTAGGTTTGGCTGGGGCAGAGTTAATTTTCTTTATGGCAGCTGGTTTGGGCTATGTTTTGAGTTTGTGCTGGAAACAGTGTTGATAATTGCATGTTTTTGTAATTATTGCTGAGCAGCACTTACATGGAGTCAGAGCGTTTTCTGCTTCTCACCTCACCCCATCAGTGAGGAGACTGGGAATGCACAAGCAGTTGAGGCAACATAGTCACAACAGCTGATCCCAAATGGCCCATGGGATATTCCATGTCATACGGTGTCATGCTTAGCGTATCAAGCTGGGGTGTAAGAAGAAGGAAGGGGAAACACATTCAAAGTGATGGCATCTTGTCTTCCCAAGTAACCACAACACAAAACAGGGTCTTGCTCTCCTGTAAATGGCTGAATACCTGTCTGCACATGGAAAATGGTGAGTGAATTCCTTGTCTTGCTTTGCCTGTGTATGTGGCTTTTGCTTGATCTATTCAGCTGCCTTTATCGCAACCCATGAGTTTTCTTTTTCTGAATTTGCCCTTTTTCTCCCACATCCCACTAAAGGACAGCTGAATGAACTGCTCCATGGAACCTGGTTGTCAGCTGGAGTTAAACCATTACACTGAATTATTCTTAAATTACTGGTAGCTTTTTTCTGTAGCATATATCAAACTGGGCTTCATTGCAGAACTCATGAAGTTCTGGTTTCGTTTACTGCATTCAGAAGATGGACATGTCCTCTTTCCCTGATAGAGGAAGAAAAGATGGTAATAAGTCTGTAGATGTTACTGCAATTCGGCTTAGCATGAAGTCAGTATGAAACATACATCAGCATTCTATTTGTGGTTAAAAAGACGGTCTTAATTATCTGACTTTTCATATTCAAAAACTTATAATTTACCTTGTTTCATACTCCTTTTCCTCTGTTAGGTAGCTACCTCATTTATCTGATGAAAGTTGAGGGAGGCATGCAGAAGTGTTTTCTTTCCTATGGAATGACTATTTTTTCATGATGTTGAGGAAGGAAGTTCATACAGATGTTCAAAAAAAAACCTTTCGTACCTTTCTTTGCAAAATTTACCATTTAATTTGTATTTTCCCATAAACCTTGAGAAACAGTATAATGTTAATGATTTTCTGTCTCAACACTCACATCTTTATTATATTCCTTAGTGTACATTTGTATGTAATATGCATCTGTAAATGCACATTTTATTTATATCATATTTTACATTATTTTTCAGCTACTTTCTTCACCATATGCACATGCTTTTGCAGTATGTAATAGCTAATTCTTTCAGTAAACCTAAAATCACAGGAGCTTTCTTTACAGTTGTCTCTGCACAAATAAATCATTCAGGTTTTGCATTTATTTTTCAGTAATGTTTTGGGCAGAGATTTGGAGTGGGAATGGTGGAGAAGATGTTTCAGTACAAAATTATTTCTTATTGGTGCACATAAAGCTTTTAAACTAGGAATGTAACAGAAACCCTGACAAGCTTAACTATGAGTTCATTAAATTGGATATGAAACTTTACATTATGTACTAGGTAGAGGAAGCACGTCCTTCCAAAAGATAGTGATGTCCAACTATCTGCCAAGACCTGGCCACTGAGAATAATTTCTAGCTTAAATAATAGTAGGCTTTTTTTTCTGAAGCCAATTGCTACTCTGAAATCTGATCTTAATTGGGAAAGTAAATTTAAATACTTCTCTCTTGAGGTGGAATTCTGGCTACTCACATATCCTGGAATATGAAAGTAGAATATTAACTCTGGTAGTTGTTTCCCATCAAATCTTCACATGTTGCCAATGACCATCACCAGATAAGATGGACTACCTACAATAAGCGTAGTGGGTTTTACTCAAGTGATTTACAGTAAGGTTTATGGGAAATGACTTTTGACTATAATCATCCTAGAGTCTTCTGATGAACAATAGCTCTTCTACTCAGCAGTATTATCTCCAGATATCTTACCTACTTCCCAAAGAGACCATGAGGTTTGTACAGCAAACAAAGCATAAAATTACTTAAACTAAGAAAGAAAAATCACTGAGAAATATTCAGCAAAGCCAGCCGACGATCAGGTGAATTCTTGAATCATCTGTTTTTACAGTAAAAAAGCTTTTGGGCATATCGTGCCACACTATGCATTTAAATAACCACTATTTTCAGAAAAAATGTTTCTGTCTCTCCTTCCCCCTTTCCCACCTCTAACATAACTCTCTTACAGAGAATCTGTGCTCGGGACAGGAAGCCA
>VXBA01005044.1:0-37729 GCA_013399895.1 Serilophus lunatus
AGGAACTCCCATGAAGTGTGAGGGAAATTTTCCAGTTCATTTGTTTTCTTCTTACTGCCAACTCAAAACTGCCTCTAAACCTCAGCCGAAAGGGTTGAGCAAAACCCTCTGCAGCTGCCTGGGATCCCACAGCTCTTCTCGAGGGAGCCCTTCTACTCACATTTCCCCACGGGTAAAGCACTTGTTTAGCCAAAATAAGGGAATCAAACATCCATTACTGTTAGGGCCCAGACTCCCCAGCTCCACAAGTACATTTTCCAGTTCTCAGACTCTTCAACTGGTGCAGCCCAGGGCATTTGCTTGACCTCTAAAACCCTCTTGGTCAAAGGGCCCCTGAACATCCTTACAGTCACTCAGAGCCCCTTGTGAACTGATGCTTTCTCCAAACTCCAGGCCAGGCTGCCCAAGGGGATCTGTGCTCCTGAGACAGACAGGTAGGAACTTGCTGGCAGTTCTGAGAACTGGACCTGCAGTGCCCAGATAGAAGGAGACAAAGGAGATGGCCAGGGCCACAAGTTTCACAGGCTCTCTGGTGAGGGAAAGGCTCACTGGTAAACTTCTCTGGTAACCCAGTCCCCAGCCATAGCTACAGCAGCAACTCTGTTGGAGCATACACTCTTGACCAGCAGAGCTGTTTTTCTCTTGCGTGGGGACACCAATCCCAATCCTTGCCCTCTGCAACCAGCAGTTCTAGTACATCCAGCTCTGGTTTCCTCTTCCCAAGGCTTTTTGCTTACAGCAGAACTCTATCATCTATAACTAAGACAAGGCCAGTAGGCTGAAGCTGCTGTTCATGACATTTCCATATGGAAAAGGTGAAGGCAGTGCACTGGGAATGTCAGAAAGACAATAAATGATGTCCAGAATGGATCTGTCTGTACTACAGAATCCATCGGCCATGGATTTAGTGTTGATTCTCCCACAGCATAGATCACTCTCCTCAGGAATTCTTGTGTTTGTGCTTTGGGCTGGGATGGAGTTACTGTAATTCCATGGAACTGCTCTGGGACTCCATTTGTGATTAGTTCTGAAAAGAGTGTTGATCAAACAGCGATGGTTTTCTTATTGCTGAGTGGTGCTTATACAACATCAATGCCTTTTCTGCTTCTCATATTGCCCCATCAGTGAAGTTCACAAGAAGTGGAATGGGAACACAGCTGGGACAATTGGTCTCAACTGCCCAAATGGATATTCCACATCCTATCACACTGTGCTTGCCACATAAAGTTGTGGGAAGAAGCACAGCAAGGATGTTTGTAGTGATGCCATTTGTCTTCCCAGTTAACTATTTTGCATAATGGATCCCTGCTGTCCTGGGCTCAACACCTGCCTTGGCACCTGGAAAGTGGTGAATGAATACCTGGACTTGCTTTGCTTGCATGCGTAGCTTTACCTTTACCTATTTACTCACCTTTATCTCAACCCATGTGTTTCCTCACTTCTGTGCCTCCAATTCTCTCCCCTGTCCCACGATGGGGTAGCGAGCGATGGTCTGTGTGGTCTGAAATGCCAACTGGTGTTACACCACAACCTTCTCCAGGCCTTTGCACAGCAGAACTACCCACTGCCATCACCACCAATGAGAGGGGTTGCCATGGAAAAACTGTGGCAAATGCCAACAGTTTTGGCCAGAGTCCTGTCTCTGAACAGCAGCTGAAAAGCACGTTCCCAGCACCCCTCGATTGTGAGCACTCCTTTAGAGTGGGGTGGACTTTCCTTACCATGTGGTCCTGCTGGGCAGAATAAAGTGCCCACAAAATCTAACTATTGAGAACCTCACCCTAAGGAAGCCTGAGCTGGATTGCCCCACCTTGCCCCACCAGAGCAGTCATCACTTCACCACAGAAGCCACATACTCTTTGATAAAGGCAATCACCCACACTGCCTGTAAATTACTGGTTTCATCAGAGTAATTTCTCACATAGTTATTACACCCAATCCCTAACATAGCCTAGACATCCCTGTGGATGGACAAAACCTCATGAGCAATGTTTCTGACAGACCTGTATACATTCCCTTCCCTTGCCCTGCCTTGCTTTGCCTTGATTTTTCTTGTCCTTTCTTTGCCTTGCCTTGCCTTGCCTTGCCTTGCCTTCCTTTTCCTGATCTCTCCCTTGCATTTCCCATCTGGTTTGCAGGTTGTTCTCCACAGTTCATACAACCTCTCCTTCTCCGTCCCACCTTCCTGGCTCCTGAAAGGAACTTGCCCCAGTTGTTCACTCCCACTCCTCCCACAATCCTTGCACATCCTGTCCAATGACACTCCTCCTAATTTTCCTACTGCTTCCTTCACCCCCTGCTTCTTTGGGCCCCACGTCAGTGCATTGAGCAGAGACAGCTGCAGCACTGTTGGACACAGACACTTCTCTGTCCCAGGAGAGGCTGGTGGTGGGATGGGTGGTGATCAGGGCTGATGACAGAGTCCAGCACAAGCACAGCCAAGTTCAAATGTCTTGTGTCTCTCTTCTCATACCAGCTGCTAGATGGAGAGCTGGATTTCCTCACCACAGCCCAACAGGGCCAGGAAGCACATGAGGAAATTGTTGCCACTGTTGGAGGCAAGGACCAAATGAATCCAAAAGTTCTCAGTATAGGCAGCACAGGCAGCACTTCTCACAGCAAAAGTCAGTGACACTGGGGTTACACTTGGGAAAATTTAGGGTGACAACCACTGGTGACCACAACATCAGATCAGCCACCACAATGGCACGGACCTTTCTTTGCATGACACGGTACCGCCAGGGCTGGCACATGGCCACATGTCAGTGACAAACCATGACAGAGCAGGAACATCTCAGCACTGGAACACTGGTGGAGTACAAACTGGGCTGCAGAGCTGCAAAAGGAACTTACTGTCTCCTCAGAAAGGAAGAACTGCAGCAGCACTATGACCACCAGGATCACTGAGTGCACCAACTAGCATCCCAGAATTGCTGAGGTTGGAAGGTGCCTCTGGAGGTGGTCAGGTTTAAGCTTCTTGCTCTGAGCAGGCATGACAAGAACATCTTGATCAGCACACGGCCTTGTGTGGAGTTGAAGTTCTCTATGGACATTCACTGAGAATCCACAACCTGCCCAGGCAACTCTCCTGGGCTTGGCCAGTTGTTCCTCATGCCTAGGCAGAATTTCCTTTCCCACTGCTCCAGTCCACACACAAAAGGCAAGCAAACAGCCCTGCCTGCACATGGGCAACAGTTGGCTTGCGTGCCCAAGGAGACTCAAAGAAACCTCTTGGGAGAGCAAGGCTGGAGCCTATTGGGCAGGATGTATTTCCAGACACACTGAGGTTCTTGGTGTTGATAGGGGATTGTTAGAGAGTCCAGAGAGTGCAGGAATCTGAACAAGTGAAAAAAGGATTCCTGAAAGAAGCATTAGGAGGAAGAGAAAGAACATCAACACTGTCCACCCAACAGCAGAGGCAATGGTCAGTGTTGATCACAGAGAGATTGGAGGATGTGAGAAAGGAGACGTGTCTCTTCATCACGTTCAATAACAATTTGGCATCAGAGTGAGGATTCCAGGGCTGGGAGAAGCAGGGCCCTTCCTGCCCATAGGGCTGCAAACAGCCCACAGGAATGCCCCAAGCCAAAGTCCCCATACTGTATACAATGCCTCTGGCACTGGGGACCCGTCTTCTACTGCAATTGATGAGCTCTTGTCCCACAAGTCCATAGGTTTCCCTCCCCAGATCTGAAAAGGAGCATACAGAGTGGATCATGACTGGCCAAGAAAGGAAACGAAAATGCAGCAGGACAGGAAACCAAAACCCAGCCCGTATCATTAGCTGGGATGTTTTGCATTTCAGATGAGCTTCTCCAAAAATTATCGCTTCCTCTGGACCTGAGGCAGTGCAGGACCAGTATAAAAGCCATCTCAGCTCTGCACTCTCTCATCCACTTCACTGCCCTTCTTCTCCTTTGGAAGCAAGTGAGTTGGAAGTTCTTTGCCTCACCAGGGCTTGGGGCTGCCTGTCCTGGGAGGGGAATTGGGGAGAAGGTCTGATGTGGAGAGGGGCTGGGGTTGGGTTGAGGGCACTGTTGGGCTTGTTTGGTGCTGAGGGGAGAGGCAAAGATTCTTGTGGTTCTTCCTGCACAACCTCCTGCTCCCAGCCCAGCACATGTCTTGTGTCCTTTGTGGTGGGTGGACATGCATCCACCTCATACACCCACATTATTTCCCTTCCTTCTCTCCCAGGTGCCCCTCTGAGCCAGAGCCATGTCCTGCTGCCAGCCCTGCAACCCTTGCTGCCAGCCCTGCGGCCCGACCCCGCTGGCCAACAGCTGCAATGAGTGCTGTGTCNCTGCATCACCAACCGCTACTGTGGCAGAATCTGCTAAAGCCACTGGTGACGCCCCACAGAAAGACCTCCAGGAACACAGAAGATGGAAATGGACTGAGCATGGAGATCTTAGCCAATGTTTTCTGAGGGACTGAGCATCCATGTCCTGGATGAGGGGCGCCTGGGCTCTAAGAAAACATGGCCCTTTTTTGTCTGGCCTGTTTCTCCTGCTTCTTTCTTGTCTCTGCTCTCTGATCACTGTCTAAGCTCCATGCAAGGTGTGAACTGCACCGTGGCCAAGGAGCAGAGACCTCTCCTACCTCCCCCTGGTGCTCCCTGCACTCTGGTGCCCACTCAGAGCACCTCCTTTCCCCCTTTCAACTCATTAAAGTTCTGCTGCATCCCAGCCCGTGTCTCTGGGTCGTCCTTCTCTCTCCCCATGCTTTACTGAACTGTCAAAAAGGAAGGGATTGCTTCCCAAAGCTCTCTGCCCACATGGCAACTTTGTCTTTAGATCTGAGAGAAGGCCAGTGGGCTGTAGTCTCCACTTGTGATGCAGGTACGGAGGAAGGGAAGGCAACACTTTGTGTCTGTCAGGAAGGTTTTTAACAACCTGTATCTGTATGAGCTGTACTTCACATTCCTTTGGATGGCCAAAAGATCTGCTCACTAGAATAGGTGAGGGAATGTGCTGATTTTGGTGTTCATTCACCCATTTTTATATTGTTGTAGCCGGGCTGATGGCAGCGAGAATAGACATCCCTACAGTAAACTGGGAACAGCAGGGTTGCATGAGCCCGTCCTTCCTCATGGATAACACAGCAGGTTCAAACCTGTTTTCTGCTGTATCTGGCTCTTTTCTACAACTCAGTTTCACTGAGGCTTTGTTAAGGGAAGGACCTTGTCCTCCTTATTATTGACAGTATTTCCATATTGTCTTTTTTGTTACAATTTCTCCCTCAACTCAAGGTAGTACTTAAAGCATAAGCAACCCTTATACATCTATGATCACTTTGATGCGAAGGAGTTTACAGAGGTACCATTTGTCTCAAAATAGGAGTCAGGCACACAGATTCCTCCAGATCAGGCAATGTTCTCCTTATGCTCTTTCCAAGGTCTTGGGAAGATCCATCATCTCTTTTTATCACCACAGTTAGTGGGTACCTTCTTACCATGCTCAGACATCAAGGCTTCTCCTCCTTCCCATCGAGATGATGGGATGTTTTGCTAGTGTTGCACAACCCTGAAGACAAGGGTAGCTCAGGTTCTTGTTAATAGATCCCTTGGTGAAGATCAGAACACAATGAGACTGAATGATGTATGTTGATATATATGTTTATGTATGTATGTATGTAGAGTTTATCTTAGAACAAGTTGGCTGGAATGGAAAGGAGGTATATAGTCTTTTTTGTTATTATCTGTAGAAATACAGCAATATAAAAGCATAAAAATAACAAGAAAATATATAGGAAATAAAAGAAAGACAGGGATGGATGGATGGATAGATAGATAGATAGATAGATAGATAGATAGATAGATAGATAGATAGATAGATAGATAGATCTATCTCACCACCCAGGGATCCAGTGATGAGACTTGATTGTTTCAATTTTGATGTCTGTTGTTTGAGGTGATGGTCACAGTCTTCACCCATCAGGGTTGGAGGAAGTGCGCAAGACACAAAGTTCGGTGGGTTAATACATGCTCAGGTTCAGGTGGGAACACCCGGGTACCTCCCCTGGGGTCCGATGTAACACTATGGATTTGTTGCAACACCGTGGATCATGCACAGCCTGATGGAAGGACCCAGAAATGAGTCTGGAGGCACTCTGGGGGTCTTCAACGGTTTATCACCCCTTCTAAGACATGACAGCTGCCTCTCACATCAGTAGTTGAGCCAATTATGCTGCATCAGGTGGGATGAATAATGTGAATGCCTCAATACTTTCCCCTGGGGCAGGGGGAGGATGTTTACACCTGAGCTAGTTATGTGAAGGACATCAGCATGACAAAAACCACTATCGAACCTCTTAGGATCTGCTTCTTATCAGCCTTCTCCCTTATTTGTCTCAAAACTCAACCTGTCCCTTCTGGGGTTGAGTCTTCCCCCCTCCTTGTGCCCCTGGGCTGCTCCAATGCACATCCTCAGCAAAGCACCTGTGGCTTTTGCAAACGGGCAAATGTTTGAGTCACTAACCACAAACATTTCACTCTCTCATAGGGGTACAGGTGAGGATGACAATGAAATAGCCTTTACAGCACTGGGCATCAGACAGAACTCACCTTTCTCGGTTAAGAAGGATGGACTTTTCTTCAGAACCAGCAGGGATCATTGACAGGGCTTTAAACAAGATGTGATGGGGAAGGGGGACAATATCAGGCTTGATCCTGTGCGATGAGAGGCAAAGGTTAGAGGGACAGGGTGCTAGTGAGGGTCTCTGTCAGGGACCCTGAAATGTGTTGGTCACACCAGAGCGCACTTGCAGTCTTACAGAGATGAATCAGGGACTCCTGGGCTAACAGAAACAAACTGGGAAATATCTCAAAGGCATTAAGGGCTGTTCCTCTAGGAAGGTGATATGGCCAACAGTCCAGGTGAGGTGCCTTTACACCAAACCAAACAGCATGGGCAGCAAACAGGAGAAGTTGGCAGTCTTCTTGCTCCTGGAAAGTTACGACCTTGGTGCCATTGCTAAAACTTGGTGGGAAGAATCCCATGGCTGAAGCGTTGACAGGCTGTTCGATCAAGCTGATCTTTAAGGTCCCTTCCAACTCAAGCTGTTCCATCATTCTATGAAGACAAGGAGGTAGAGTTCTCTTTCTGTGAGAAAGCAGCTGGAGTGTGTGGAGCCTGCAGATGGATGAGGAACCATCTGAGTGCTTATAAAGAGCAGACCAGGACTGGTGACATTGTAGTGTGTGTCCAGTATCTCCACTGGGCCCCAAATCCTTCCCACCTGGAGGATGGAAAAAGAGCTCTAGTCAATCCTGCGCTCTCCAGAGATGTTGTGGGGTAAGAAAAGACACCTTATTATGGAAAGCTTCTATCTCAAGCTGGTGCCTCAGCTGTGGCTGAGGCCCTCCCTCACCCCTGCCTTCACCCCAAGGCAAAATATCAGAAAGAAGGAGCCTGGGGTTTGGCTACAGGCTGCCCAAAACCTTTCCAAGGGGTATCTGCTCCCTGGGGCAGCACAGCTGACCGGCTGGACTCTGTGCAGCTTGTGATGTGTAGTATGGTGATTTACAGAATGGAACCTCTCCAACTAAGAGACAAAAAGAGGTGTCATAAATAAGCCAAATGTCCGACAGAGGAAGGGACTTTATTAGCACCATGCTCTAATGAACTGAACTTCTAGGGCAAGAGAGATGTATTGGCCCAGAGGATGGGATTCCACTTAGGACAGTACTTCCACAGGAAGTTGGAGATGTGCCTCCTGCAACTTATTGTGGATAAAATTCTCCCTTATATTATTTTGATTGTATAAATTCCCAATCTACCCCAGTGTTTTATTCTCTAATATTAAAGACAGAATTACAAAACCAAAGCAGTGCGGCAAAAAGCTGGTTGGTTCTAGCTGGTTTCTAGTCACAACCTTCTGGTCCAGCTGGGGCATTTTGTTCTTTCCATCCACATGTATCAGTGGCTGTGTCAGCAAATTGTTCATGTTGTTTGTGATGACAAGTGGAGAGGCGGAAACAGAAAAGTCATCAGGAACACACCCAAATTTTTCTAGACATGGACAATCACTCTGTGCCAGGCCCTCTTATGGGCACACCTCCACACTTGCTACAGGTATCTGCAGGAAGCTACTATCGTAAAATGGCAAAATACTGTGAAACACTGGGTCGTGGAGGGGGTTTTACCTGTTTTCTCAAGGTGCAATTACTGCTGGAAAAGAGAAGACAGCAAAGGAGAAGGCCTTTCCTTCCTGATCCCCAAAACAACCTTCTTCCCTTTTCTTTTCCCCATCCATCCTTCTCTCTTTTCCTGTCTCTTCATATGGCCCAACATTTATGGATATTGTTTTGGATTTACATGGGCAGATTTTGGTAGCAAGGGGGAAAGGAAGGGAGTAGGAGGAGGGAGGCTTCTGTGGGAAGGCACCAGAAGCTTTGCCCTTGTTGAATAGATCCAGTTTCAGCGAGCTCCAGTTTCAGCGAGCTCCAAGATGGACCTGCCAATTCCCAAATGTAGATCAATCAGTTACATTGGTAGTACCTTTTTAATAATATATTTAGGAATGGGTAAAAAATATTGTGCAACAACTGAGCGAGAGAAGTGAGAAAATGTGAGGGAAACACCTGTCAGCAGAAGACCCTACAACTCCCCTACCAGGCCATCCTGCATGCAGTGATGGACATTACTGCACAGCAGGATCTCCACTTAGCAAGAGCTCTGAGTTTCCATCCCCAGGCCATTGTCCATCTTGTTGCCTCCAGCCTTGCAATTCTTGCTACACAGTCAGGAACTTACTCTCTTGTCCAAGACCATCTGGATTGTGAAGCCTGTCCCTGTTCAGTCACTGACTCCTGCTTTTTCCAGATTACATTTGAGGGTCAGTGAGCAGATGAGACTAGTCATGGTGGAGCAAAGAGGCACCTTCTAGGCCACCTGCTTTCATCAGATATGCCACTTTGGTGCCACCAGCAGAGAGGAGGCAAAGCCCCACATCTGCTGTCATATCCCACAACAACCAGGCCCAAGCAGAGCAACCAACTCAGCACATGGCTCAACACCATGAGGAACTACAAGCTCCAGGGGCTGGAGGAAATGGGGTGGAGTTGTAGTACTGTGTGAGTGTGACTAAATTGTTTATTCCATAACACTCACCTAATCACTGAGGGCATGGTTTCAGCAGGACAATCATGGGATGGAACAGGAAGTTTGTCATCTCGCCTGGCTCCCTCCTGTGGCAGGGTGTTGGGATCAGCTGCTGTGGACTTGGTCTCTCTTCCATCACCATTGGTCCCCTTTCTGTTACTTTGAGCCAAAGCACATTTAATTGGAGCCCAGTGTGGGCCTCAAACCCACAACCCTGAGATTAAGAGAGCCTTCTCATGCTCTATAGAATGAGCTAATTGAATGCGCTGGTTTTAACACCAGCAGGGAGCTAGACTTCAGATCAGCTCCTCCCTTTTCCCCCTGCCCCTTCTGGTAAGGGAGGGACAAGAAAGGAGGATTTGTTGAAATAAAAACTTACTAAAAGCATAAAGCAATAGAATGACACACCCAGACCATGGTTTTTTGTTTTTCTGGCATGCACATCAGTGGATGGGGAGTGGGGGCCTCCCCACCACCACCAGCCCTGCAGGCCGCTGTGTCAGGGCCCCACCAGGGGCTGCGGGCCTCGCATGGCCCCAGTGCTGCTCACCAGCCCCGGCAGTCCTGCCCACAGCCAGGCTGAGTGGGCACAGGACTGGGGTGTGCCACGGTGGCTTCGTGCATGAGGGCCCGGGCTGGCGCAAGCGGAGGGTGCCCCTCTCCCCGGCCACGCTGCGCTGCCCGTGGGCCCCGGCCTGTGGTGCTTCCTGTGGGGGCACCGACAGTGGGCAAGCCCCTGGAGTTGATGCCAGGTGCTGGGGCCGGACTGGGCTGGTGGCACCAGCTCCCTCTGGACCCAGCACAGCAGTTGGAGAGATAGACCCCACCACGATGTGGCTGTGAGCTGCCGCTGTCGCCCACCTGCCACCACGTCCAGGAGGCATTACTGGGGGTGAGGGCAGAGTGAACCGATGGACTCACGGGAGTTTCCACTGCACGGCAGTTCTCGGGAAAGATGGAAACAGAAGACTTTAAAAAGGTGTGCACGTCTGACTTCCTGTCTCTTCGGACTTGGACACTGCAGCGTTCAGGTGGGTGTCATGGTTTTAGGTATTGGTACCCAGGAATTTTTTTTTTTGTGTAACCTGTTTTCTTTTGATTTCTTTCCATTTTGACTCTCCTGGAGCGAATTATAGAAGGATCGCCAAGCCAATCCGGGGGGAGAGGGGGCGACGAGCTGGGATCCCGGGTGGCAGCATCTTGTGGTCAGCCCCAGGGCCAGCGGGCGAGCTGGGACCAGCCGAGCCGGGGGGTAGCAGCAGTGCCTGGAGCCACCAGTGGACAGTGGCAGCAGCGAGGGCTAGTTCCTGGAGATGGCCCATCCCCAACTGCCCGGGCTGTGGAGCCTCTGGCAGCGCCGCTGTCGGGTCTCTGCCCACCTGGTGGGGCATGGGCGCTGCCGTGATGATGATGTAAACCACTGGAAGGCAGGGGAGATGGATGGCCCGGAGCTGTGTTTGGATTGGGCAAAGTTTGGAAGGAAAAGCAGGGAGTACAAGAGGCTTTTAAAATGAACAAGGAGACTGGCTTGCCCTCTCTCTCTCTCTTCACGGGCCGTGAGAAAGGTTGCACCCGCAGGGTCCCAGCACCCCCACACCCTGGACTGTCCACCTCCCCCATCCCAGCCATGAAATCTGACTCGGCATTCCTGCCGACAGCTTTGAATCCTTTGTTACAGTTTTTCAGCAATTGCTTTGTTTTTAGAACTCAAGGGGTTTTTGGTTGGGTTCTGGTGGGGTGCGTGGGGAGGCGGGATTCCCTGGGGTGTGGGGTTTAGGTTGTTGGGTGTGTGGTTTTCACGTGAGTGGAGGCATGGGTTTTTTTGTGGTGTTACAGATATATAGATATAGATATATATTTATTATCATTTTTATTATTCATATTTTTCTATATTTCTTTTTGTAATAAATCTTGTACTCATCTCACAAGCTCTTGTTCTGGTGATTGCTAAATAAATCTGTCTCAAACTGAGACAGTGGGTTTTGCTTTTGACAGCAGCAGTGAATGAAACTCACATGGTGCAGTTTCATCCCTGTCTTTTGATCCTGATTGCAGGAAGAGAGAGACAGAAGGCACACTCCACCATCCAGCTTCTGGGTTTATTCATCTCTGTCCTCAGACCAACAGCTTGGCTTGGACGTTGTTTCTTGTTTTTTGGGTAGCTGTCTTCCTGCCCACCCCTGCAGACACCCTCTGGTGGTCGTCACAGAGCAAATACAGTTTCCTGCCTCCAAGGAGTGTGCAAGCGTCCCAAAAGCATCATGGCCATCACTGCACCCAAGGACATACGGAAAAGGGGTAGTTGTGTCTGAACCGTGTTTGTTCTTAATTCTTTTTCATTTAAATACATACATGCATTTATATTGTATATATATTACATAATAAAGCTTGTTAACTTCCTCTATATGGTTTTGTCTCATATTAAATTTAAAGTGTATAAGTATCCACTAATACAAGACAGTTGGGCACTGGAATAGGTTTTCCAAAGAAGTTGTCCCAGCACCAAGGCTGCCAGAGCTCAAGAAGTGTTTGGATGATGACCTCTGGCACACGGTGTGACTCTTGGGATGGTCTTGTGCAGGGTTAATGGTTGGACATGATGATGATTGTGGGTCCCCTCCAACTCAGCATATTCTCTGATACTGTGACATGCACAGTAACAACAGTATAAATAGCAAAGGTATGGAAAAAGAGAAGGGGTTTTGCCCACAAAACTGTATTCACCACCCAGAACAAGAAAACCAAATTGACAGATGCCTTGCATAGGTTGTGCCCATGTGCTCTGCAGACAAAGGCAATATTCTGACTGTTCCCGTGCTCCCACCACATGGTATTCAGGAGCAACAGCAATGTGGTGAGGGAGTTCCCACAGCTAATGTTTCCTGTCCCCAATCCTGAGACAATAGAAAGCAATGATGGACAAAACCCCAAAATCGAGATTGTCCTCATCATGCCATCCCCTTTTCTGTGTCGCTGTGCTTGGCTGTGGCCAGTGGTGTTTGGCTCGGCTCGTCTCACCATGCCTCAGCCCCTCTGCTGCCTCATTCTCCACAACTGCCCCCCGTCTACCACCTCTCCATTCCCTCCACTGTTGTTCCTGCCCTGCCAGCACCAGAGCCTCACACTCCGCTGGGCTTTGACCAGCACTGCTGCTTTTCTTGGAATGGACTTTGCATTCCAGTGGGCTTGGGCTTGTTGACACATTTCTCAGAGCAGCATCTCAGGCTCATCGCCACTGTGCTTCAGCACCACATCTTGGAGCCACAGCTCAAAGGAACAGAAAGAGAACCAGCACTGACAGAAGAGGGCCTGGGTCTGCAAAGGCTGATCCCGACACCTTCCCACTGGAGAGAGCCACTGGAAGGACCTCAGCCTGGAGGAGACCAAGGTCAGACCTCATCCCAGTCTGCAGCTTCCTCACAAGAGGCAGAGGAGGGGCAAGGGCTGACCTTTCCTCTCTGGTGACCAGTGTCAGGATGCGAAGAAATGGCTGGTGCTGTGGCAGGGAAGGTTAGGTTGGATCTCAGGAAAAGATTCTTTCCCCAGAGGGTGGTTGGGCACTGAACAAGATCCCCAGGACAGTGAGCACAGCACCAAGGCTGCCAGAGCTCAAGAAGTGTTTGGACAATGCTCTCAGGAGAAGAGTGGGATTGTTGGGGTGTCCTGGGCAGGGCCAGGAGCAGGATTGGATGATCTTTGTGGGTCCTTTCCAACTCAGGGTAGTCTGTGATTCTATGAAGGTTGAGCTCTGGGGGCAGTTGCTATCTCACCTCCACATCCAGAGATTTCCTGTCAATGGAACCTCTTTCTGGAAGCAGACACTTTTCAGAGGATGGGTAAAGTGGTGAGACAGTCTCTGCAGTGGAAATTTTGTCTCCACATTCCAGAGCAGGACAACAGTTACCATAGAATACACATGCCTACTTTGACTAGATCTCATTGCATTGTTCCAAAGGATGAAAGAAACTGCTGAAGGCTCCTCCAAGTCCAGCAGTCCTGTGACAAAAATTTTTCTGGTATTTGCAAAGGTTTTTTCCCACAATGCAGAAAGGAGGCATCCTTCCCAGATGGAGCATTCACACTTAATAAAATGGATTCTGGCATGAAGCTTCTGTGGAAAGTGGACCCTCAAACCACAAGGAAGAGGAAATTTCATGGCATGGGAAGGACTGGAAGATATGGGCCAAGTTACCCTGGTGAAGTAGAAAAACACAGTGCTACTCTTCATGAACTTTCCTTTCCTCCACAGAGTTTAAGGTTGGCCATGGATGCCATTAACAATAAAATCCCTTTGCTAGCTGGAATATCACCACCCTGTTACTTTCCAAGTCTTAGAAAGCAGAGAGTAATCTAATGTATGACTAAGCAGACTTAATGCAAGTCTATGTTAACAGTCAATTTAAGAGCATCCCCAAGCACCTCCTTCCAGAACAAAGACTGAACAACATCTCTCTCCCTAGGTATCTTGGGAGAGCATCTGTAGGGGAAATGATGACACAAAGGCATGAACTAGGATGCAGAAGAAATTTAATGAGTCAACAGAGGGAAATCAGGTCATTTCAAGAAATGGTCATGGTGCATTGAGCACCAGGGAGACATAAGAGATTGTGCCCCATGACTGTGGCCAAGGACTCTCTAGGCATGCATCTGTCTTCTCCACAGAAGAAGCAGGGACTGCAGGTCCTCCCTAGGCTGATTTGAGGGTGTCTTAGGATGGGCCTGACAGCTCAGGGGAGCACAAGAAAACAAGGACCCAGGAGGGAAAGAAGAGAGTGGCAGAGGCAGGGCTGGGCTGTGCCTTCCCAGAGCTCAGACTGGCCCCGTCCTCCTGCAAGGGCTGCTGGGGTTGCTCAGCCCCTGGGGAAGCAGCAAGATGATGCTCTGTCATCAGTGAAGTACCATCTTCTGACTCCTTGGGTTCCTTCCCCAGGGCCAGCAGCAGCAGCTTTAGCAGGGGAAGCACCTCCTGCCACAGGAGCCGATGCCAAGGCCAGAGAGGCCAAAGCCCCCGGAGTTGATGGGCACTCCCTGAGAGCTGAGGATGCTGCCAACGGCAGCGGAGGTGGAGGATCCCACGGCGGTGTTCTGAGGGAAGGAGCTGAGGATGGGGCCGGGCAGGGTCACCACCACGGGGGAGGGCTGGATGGCGACGGTGGAGTCCTGGCACTGCCTGACACAGGGCTCATTGCAGCTGTTGGCCAGCGGGGTCGGGCCGCAGGGCTGGCAGGGACGGCACGGGGTGTAACAGGACATGTCTTGGGGCTGGAGATGCACCTGGGACAGAGGGCAGGGGAAGCAGAGCAGAAATTTTGGATAAAGAGCAGTCTTTTACCCCACCAAGAATGAGACAAGTCATGAGATGGAGAAAAGAGCTGGGGACTGTGTAGGGAGGTGCAGAGGTATCACCCTCCTTTCATTTCAAAAGATCCCTGTGGATAGCAACCAAGCCCAGAGAGATCCCTTCCTAGCCCATACCTCAGGAGACACAGAACCAAACTTCAAACAACAACAGGTATGAGCAGAGGTCAGTTGGAGGACAAGAAGAAGGAGAAGGAGGAGAAAGAGCTTCAGACTCACCTTGTGCCCAAGGAGATGGAGACGAGAGGAGTGGATGAGAGAGTGAGGAGAAGGGCTCTCTTTTATATTGCTCCTGCATTGCCCCAGGCCCACAGTCACTGTACAAGAGCAGTAGTTTTCCAACAGACTCACCTCAAAACCAAAATGTGCTATTTCATGGTGCAGGTTATGTTTTGGTTTCTGTCAGCATTGCTGTTTCATTTCCTCATTTCTGACATGCCTGCCTTGCCATGTCGGCTGCTTTCGTGTGCTGAGATGATGCAACCAAGGATGTCCTGGGTAACATTGTGTCAGTGAAGGCTGATGTGCTGCAAGTACTGATGGGGTCCCATACAGACAGGGGATATTGACTTGGAACTGTGAATTTCAATTGTTTACAACTCCCTTTGTAGGAAGAAGTTTCACCTCCTTTCCTAATGCTGAGCTTTGCTCTGGGGAGAATGTTTGCCAGGTTGTCTGGATATGGGGAAAGCCAAAGCCCACCTGAACCATGGAAATCCTATGGAGGACACAAGAAATTCTTCCAGGTAGATAAGCAGAAAGAGGGAGGTTTGTCCAAAGGCTGACTAGGGCAGCTTCATTGGGGACAAGAGTTACAGAAAAGGTGGAGGTACTTAAAGGATTCTTGGCCTTTGCTAGCAGGAATTGCTGTCAAGAACTGGGCTCCTGACGCTCCTTGGAAAGTTGGCACCAGGAAAGGCATCAGGAAAGGCTTTACTTACACTAGGGCAGGATAAGGTGTGGGAACGTTTAAACAGACTGGACTGACACAAGTGTGTGTGACTTGATGCCATGCATCCAGGAGGGCTTGTTGGTGTCAGGTCAAGGATGCTCTCAACTCCCTTCGAAATCACAGCAGTCACAAAATGGCTGGAGCCAATTGGCTGCCAAAGAGCTTTGCAGCAGAGGATGTGGTCCTTGAGGACACCACGAGGCAGACCTGGGCCCTTTGGGAAATGTCTGCTGACAGCATCCTGGGCTGCATTAGGAAGGGGGTATCTTTCAGATGGTTGAAAGTAGTCTCAGAAGTGTGGAGATGGAGGAGTCAATGCCTCTCTCAGTCTTCACTTACAAGGTGTCCCAGGCTGCTGCATTGCCTGGAAGTATTCCAAGAAGTTGATGGAGCCTTTCCAGCAGTGAATTGGCATCAAACAAGGACTGTGTGATAGCCAGTGTAATCCAACTGATGTATTTCATGTCATGGCTGTTATAAAAGGAGCCCTAAACTATGTGGAGAACTGGTATAGGCTGGAGGCTGAAGTATCCTACAGTCTGAGAGCCTTCAGACCTCCTCTGTTGTGAGAGAGGATGGGACTTGGGAAGAGACTGGGAGGGAGGAAGAGATGCACAAGTTTCTTTCTCCTGGACAAAAAGACCATGCTGCATTGAGGAGCTCTTCTGAATCCTCCGTGGAGGGATTGAAAGTGTTGCAGAAAACATCTTCTCATTGGTTGGGATTCATCCCTTGTCCCAGGCATTGAGTATTGTCTTGGCATTTGTGCTTCAGCACATCTTGTTTGCCAAAAGGACTAGCCTGGAGAGCAACCCAGCACTGTTGGAGAAACAGGAACTTGTCCAACTCCCCAGTAAATAAGGTTTGTCAGAGACCTTGCAGTGCCCTGCACCCGAGAATGCTCAGGGGGCAGACGTGCTCAGAAGGGCTCTGAGTATAAACCCAGCTCTTAGACTGCACCAAGAACCGATGCACTTCCCTGCCCTGCAGACGTGAAGGCAGTTGGGGCGCATCCCAGGAAGGCAAGGGAATGCCTTCAGTAGGCAAATTTCCAGGGATAGACTCTCCCTACCTGTGATGAGTCATGCTCTAATTTTGGGTTGGCCTGTGTCAGCCTTTTGGTGTTGGAACAAGCCAGGAGTGTGTGTCGTATGCAGATCCATGTCCCTTGCAGGGACACAATTCCCCTCCAGCAAGGGCAGCTCTATCCGTAACCCAGGTGAACTGGTACAAGCACTGGGCTGTAGCTGAGTACACAGCTCTAGGCAGCCACAATGGCCATTGCTGTCAGTGTGACCTTCTTGTCAACACACCCACAGCTTCAGGGTCTCAAAGGACAGTCAACATGTTTTGAAAAGCCTTTCTTGCTGGTCAGGGTCTAAAGAGTGCAGCCAAAGTTCATGGCAGTTTGAGGAGAATGGGAAAACAAGGGGCTGTCCCAAGCCCCAGCACACCCTTCTTGAAGTGAGGAGAGATCTGACTCCACCAGAACTGTTGAAAAATGTTGGTATTTAGGAAGGATAACATTTTCCTTCTTCGTGGTGACTGAAGGTAGTGAGAGACCCTCAGAGACTGCCATGACAGGAGGTGACTTCCAAATAAATTGGTAAAGAGATTGTGGAAGAAGTGTAAGTTACATCATCAGGCACCAGAGCCTTTGTGTACCCAGGAGAGACTCCAGCATTGGCAGGAGGAGATTCAATTTTTTTCTGTAATGTGGTTGACAAGAACATCACCAGATGTACTCATTTCCACGTCCTACATCTGCACAGCCCCCTCCTGCACTTGAGGGCACATTTGATGGTAGTGACATGATCCCTCTTGGGCAATCCATTGACCTGTCATCCTGGAACTTGAAAGGAGCCTAAATAGCCTAATGGGCATGGCAGACATGAGGAAATGTACTGGCAGTGCTGATGGAAAACAAAACAAAACCTGGGGCATTAGGTGTGATATTTTGCTTTGGAGATGAGTCTGTTGGAAAATTACTGCCCTCATACAGTGACTATGGGCCTGGGGGGGTCAAGAAGAAGTATAAAAATGGGTCCTTCACCTCACTCTTTCATTCACTCTACCTGACAGGATCTGCTTTGGAAAAAAGGTGAGTCTGAAGCTATTTATCCTTCTTCTTTTCTTCATTCTTCTCATCATCCTTCCATGGGATTTCTCCACACAAAACTGCCCTTTGGTTCTACATTTGCTTTTCAGGCTGCTTGCAATGGGAGAGGGAAGGGTAGAGAAGGGATGGCATGAAAAAAGGCCAGATCTGAGTGAGGTGTCTCTTGCACTATGGGCTAGGAAGGGATATGCCTGAGCTTGGTTGCATTATGCAAGTCTATTTTGGGCTTGGAGAAAAAGCCTGTGGGCTTCCCTATGCCAAGGTTGTGGGTTTGATTCCCATAGGTGCCATTTGCTTATGAGTTGGACTCAGTGATCCCTGTGGGTCCCTTCCAAATCAGAATATTCTGTTACTCTGTGTGACACCTCCAGCTCTTGGCACCAAGTTATGTCTTCTCACCCTTATGGTGGGGTGACAAGCTTCTTCTTGCTTATCCCTCATGCTCTGCTTCCCCTGCCCTCTGTCCCAGGTGCATCTCCAGCCCCAAGACATGTCCTGCTACACCCCGTGCCTGCCCTGCCAGCCCTGCGGCCCGACCCCGCTGGCCAACAGCTGCAATGAGTGCTGTGTCAGGCAGTGCCAGGACTCCACCGTCGCCATCCAGCCCTCCCCCGTGGTGGTGACCCTGCCCGGCCCCATCCTCAGCTCCTTCCCTCAGAACACCGTGGTGGGATCCTCCACCTCCGCTGCCGTTGGCAGCATCCTCAGCTCTCAGGGAGTGCCCATCAACTCCGGGGGCTTTGGCCTCTCTGGCCTTGGCATCGGCTCCTGTGGCAGGAGGGGCTTCCCCTGCTAAAGCTGCTGCTGCCGATGACCCTGGGGAAGGAACCCAAGGAGTCAGAGGATGTACTTCACTGGTGACGGAGCATCATCTTCCTGCTTCCAAAGGGGCTGAGCAACCCCAGCAGCCCTTGCAGGAGGACGGGGCCAGTCTGAGCTCTGGGAAGGCACAGCCCAGCCCTGCCTCTGCCCTCTGCCACTCTCTCCTTTCCCTCCTGGGTCCTTGTTCTCTTGTGCTCCCCTGGGCTGTGAGCCCCTCCCAGCCAGCCTGGGGAGGACCTGCTGGCTCTGCTCCTTCTGTGGGGCAGGCAGATGGACACCTGATTAAATCTACACCAGTTATCTGGTGCAGTCTCCTATCTGTCCCTGAAGTTCCCTGTGCTCAGATTTACCCAGTTTCCATCTTTTAACTCAAATAAATTTCTGCTGCATTTGAGCCCTTGCCTCTCTGTCATCCTTTCCCCTGTATGTGCCCTATAAAAATGACCTTGCAAGTTGTTGAAGATACTTTTGTGGTGACCATTATCACAGGATTTTTTTGACAGTACTTAGAGGGTTGTCCCCTTTTATTAAACTTCTGTACCTCTCTGGGGCTGAAGAGAATGACCAACACATATTTCAATGACCAGAAATATATCAGAGATGTGATTAGATCTCCCACCAAAGCTTTTAGGTCTCCCATCAAGTTTTCTACCCCACACTCAGCAAACTCCATTCCTTCAGCTTTCTTCTTCAACCAAGGACTCCAGCCCTCCTCACCACTCAGTCTGCTCAGCTCACTCCTCTTGATCAAAATCTCTCATAGGATCATAGAATCATTTAGGTTGGAACAGGCCTTGTTGTAGTTTTAGTAAATAAGAAAGATTTTCTGTTGAATTTTCATACCATCACATAGTTCAAAGAGCTGTCCCCCTGTCCCATCCAGGCTGAGCCATGGAGGGACTGTCCCCAGTGCTAGTACCCTGCTACAAAGAGGGGGAGTCGCTGGAGTGAAACATAGCAAGAACTCAGGTGTGAAGAACCAAAATGCCTGGCAGTGGAAGGATTTAGGAAAATCCAAGAACATTAAATATAATGGCATGAACACTGGGCATATAGGAATGCACTGCTTTTCGCTCTTGTTATGGTCTAGCAACTGTTTTTGAAAAAACTCTTTCCTTTTAAAATAAAGATCCTCTCCCCCTCCTCCTTTCTCCTGTTCCTCTTTTCCCCTTTTTTCCCCCCCTGGTCTCTGTCTCTTACTCCTCCGGTGCACGGACAGACAGGGAGGGCCCCTTTCTTGGTGAGTCCCTTTTCTGCCATGCAGGCAGGAAGAGTGGATGGGAGGGGGAGGAAGGAATGCTTTTGCAGCCCCTCAGCATGGGCATGGCACACCGTGGGCGAGTAAGAAGCCCCAGTGGTGCCATGGGGCCGTGCAGGGTCTGACCCCCACCACTGGTGCCAGCAGCTCTGCTCAGTGGGCAGCGCTCTGGGCCACAGCGGGGGCTGCGTGGGGATGGTGGCCAGGGCAGGGGCTGCCCGCTGGCTCAGGGGGCACAGGGGTCCCAGCAGGTTCGAGCTCCAGGTGAGGGTGGTCCCACGGCCTCCCCCTCATGCTGCTGGAGGGGGGTTGGCGGCATGGGTGGATGAAGGTCCTGTCCAGCGGCGGGGCCAAGTGGCCATGCGGTGAGAGCTGGCGCCATTCTGGGCAGCTCATGGTGGTGCTCTGGGGCTGTCATTGGCTGCCATGCCAGGGGCTGCTGGATCCCAGTGGAGGGTTCTCCCCTCTCCACGTCGACTGGCCCGTCCCCTTCCTCCATGGCGGGGGCAGGGGCAGGGGGCACCAGGCAGTGTCTCGCGCTGCCTGGCTGGCGCAGCCAGGTGCCACCATCGCTGGGAGCCACATGGCACAAACAAAGGAAATTTTTGTGGGTTTTTTGGGCAGGGAGGAGGCAGTAGTAACCAATAGAGGGATCTAGTGAAGCTCAGCCGTGCTCCCGGGGGACATAGCAAGAGGCAGTACATAGGCGTGAGGGCGGGATGATCATGGGGAAGGGACCAGGACTGTAACAGCCACCACAGCTCACAGCTTCCCCTATGGTGGTCGGGTTCAGTGGGAGAGCAATCACCTCGCTGCTCAGACTGCTGTGGCCACCATTTTGCTTCAGCCTACGTGGTCCCCAACCCTCCAGCTTGGCCGCTGCCTGCCTGCCTACAACTAACCACCAGCCATCTCCAACATCCCAGGAAGAAGGACTGACTCCAGCCCACTGCCCTCTCATCCGTTTGCCTGAACCCAATCCCCAGCCTTTGGGAATCCCTTGTTTCTTCCCATCACCTCTTGGTGACAACCTCCAGCAACCCAGTGCTGGATCCCCACCCCCAGCGACCCTGGTGGCCCCTCTGTGAATCCCTGGACCTCCACTTTTCTGAGGCAGACCCTCACTCCTGCAGCATGCCCCCGGTGACCATCACAGAGTAACTGCCTCCCCATCACCTCCCACAGAGCCACCAGCACTCCTACACCTCCATGATCATCACTGCACTCCAGGGCATTGAGACAAAAAGGGGTTTTGTTCTATCATGAATGATGTTTATTCTTAGTTATACTGCGATTGTTTGTTTTGGTTGGTTTTCCTTGTTTAATTTTTTTTTTAATTTTACTACCTCATATACATATTTACATATTGTATTTTGGTAATAAAAATTCTTATTTCTTTAGACGTCTTGTATCTCTGAATTTTTAAAATCAAAAATTGTCCAAAACATGACACCTCTCCAGGCCTTTCTAGTGCCTTGGCTGATGGCTGACCCCCTAATCATGGGGCCTCCAAGGTTGTCTGTGAGAATTTTATTTTTTCAGGGAGTTAACCCCTCTGCAAGAGAGAACAGGGAAAAACATCAAGTATCTATAGCAAGATGTTCCTTCCAGGCAACAAATGCTTTCTTGTGCAACAGGAACTCCCCATCTCCTTGAATTAAATCTTAAAAAAAAGTTCTTCTATAACTATCTCAGGGCAAAGGGAATAAAGTCCCTAGTGCTTCCAAAAATGCTCTTTTTTTTCTGGGTGTGGGTGCCTAGTGTTCCCAGAGGGATTTTCAGCAGTTTTTCTGGCCATGAATTACCACTGCCTCCCTGTGCCAACCATCCCTCAGAGCAACTTCCTGCTGCCAGCTGCCTGCACCAAGTGCATCAAGACTCCTGGCCCCAGCTGAGTCATCTCAAGGGGAACAGCTGTGGCCAACAGTTCAGGATTCTCTCTTTCGGGAGCTGCATGGGGCGCTGCCACCACATGGCTCGTGGCCACCCAGTCACGGCATTGCACTGGGCCATTCCAGCTCCATAACTCACATCAGCTGGTTTGCTATGTCTGGAACAGTGCCATAGGACTTCTCTTTGAATAAAACAGTCTTCCATGTTTTTTGTTTTAACCTAGGGGTTGTCCTGTATGTGCCATGTGATTGCACTCAAGATGATCTGGTCCATAACCCTCCCTGGTGTCAGGGACAGATTGACAGGCCTATAGTTCCCTGGATGCTCCTTCTGGCTCTTCTTGTAGATGCATCTTTCTTGCATTAGAGCCCAAAAGTCACCAAGGTGTTCTAGATGCCATCAGCTGAGTTCTGAGTGGAGTGGGATCATCATCCCTTCGATATCCTGACTACACTCTTGCTCAAATATTCCAGATGTTGATGCCAGTCCTCAGCATGTGGAAATACTCCCAGCAGTGATAGCTCTTTTGATGGCATTACCACAGAGGCATCTTTTCCTGATCTTGCTTTGAGGCTTCTATTTCTCAGAGGCTGAAGGACAACTGGCTGCTACCAAGACAGCTTCTGATCAGGGCTCTGGGTGGACATGTGTCACTGTGCTCAGCTGTGTCCTGCAACAGTTTATCCACTCCCCTCCCTCAGTTGCTCCTGGACAGCCCTTTGAGACACTCAGCACGCACCTGCTGCTTCTCTTCCTGCTCTGATTTCTCCTTACCTCCATTTTCCATAAATTTTTTGGGCATAGACAGGGAAGGAGGAAGATGAGTGGAACAAGAACTGCCTGTGGTGTTTTGAACATTCATATTCACTCCACCGTTGCAGTGCGATCAACCAAGAATTGGAAGAGCAAGGGGGTGAAATACCCTTGGATCAAGACAAGGGCAGTTTGAGAAGGAAAGGGGCAAAAGAGAAAAATACACAAGTGGTGCAAACACAATTATAACCACCTTTCATCAGCAGGCCAATATGCAGCCAGTCCCTGAGACGGGCTACTTTGGGTACTGTCCACAGTTTTATTGCTGAGCATGTTACGTGACATGGCAGAGCCCTTCCGTCAATTCAGCTGAACCATTGGGAGGACATTTCCTGCTTGATTCTTGTCATCTGGCATAGGAGCAGCCAGAGAAGAAAAAATTGCTACTTCACCTCTCTACTGTCATCTCCTCACCTCTCCTCTCCTTGCCTCACCTCCCCTCTCCTTGCCTCACCTCCCATGACCCTTGGAGGTCATGGAAGACCTCCAAACATGCAAGTCATAGTACCCAAATTGGACTCACTGCACTGTGCCCCACCCTCCCCTTGTTTTGTGAATGCTGAAAGCTCATCATGTGCCCTACACACCCCTAACTTCCCCAGGGCAATGCTCTCCTCGCCACTGGTCCTTCAGTGTCCACAGTAGAGGCAGTAAACAATCATTGTTATAGTGATTTGGTCTTGTCTGGTTAGTAGGTGGTGGAGTTATAGTTATTAACTTATTGATCACATCCACAGGGACGTCACAACACCCACTATGCCTTTTTACTTCCAAGAAACACATGTCCTGTGTATGTCCTTCAACCTGGCTTTTTTTCATGGCCAATATACCTTCTAGAAGAATTGGAATTATTCTTTTGCACTTCTCAAACACATGTCCTTTCTTGCCCCACATGACAGGGAAAGCAACAGGGAAACTGACAGTCTTCTTGCATGACCTTGGCAGCTCTCTTTCCCCCTCAGTTCATTTACATAGACTTCCACCTTAAAGGAGGGCTCTCACCATCCCACTTCCTCAGTGTTCTCACTACTCATGCAGGCAGAACCAGAGGGGCCATGGAGCAGGAACTTGGGGCTCCCTTTCCCACTGAACTCAGTAGCTGTTGTGGTTTAGATTATTTTTTTTAATTTTTTTCCATGCCACCATGTATTTTTGAAGGAAGGTGCAGAAAGGTGCCTACCAACTGCTGTCAAGGTATCAGCCACAGAGGGGCAAGGGGACAGCGGGGGAGAAGAAGAGGAATCCTTGAAGGGAAAAAAACGCCATGAGAACTGAGGTGGGATCCCTGGAAGAAAGACCCTGCAAGAACTGCAGAGAATAAAAGGGACCAAGAGTTCCAGCTTGCCTGCCACTATTGTTGCCGGTTCCACGTGGCAGCTGCTGCTGGGACCTTGTGGCTGTGTCGAGACTGCGTTGCCACCTCAGCAACATTTTAGTGAAATAATTTTACACTTCTAGTGGTTTGAGCCAGGCTGGATGCCAGGGGCCCACTACAGCTAATCTCTCACTCCCCCTGCAAACAGCAGAGGAGAGAAAATATAACTAAGGGCTTCAGGAGTTGAAATAAGGATTATAAAAGATTCTTCTCTGGTCACCATCACAGGCAAAACAGATTCTATGTGGAGATATTAATTAAATTTATTATTAACAAGATCAGAGTTTAAGAATGAGAAAACTTAAGAAACATCTTTCCTCTACCCCTTCTTTCTCCACATTCAACCTCTTCTCCCCCAGTGGTGCAGGGAGACAGGGCATGGAGGTTACGGTCAGCTGTTGTTTTCTGCTGCTGCTCAGAGAGAGGAGTCCTTCCCTTGCATGCCATGGGGTCCTTCCCACCAGAGACAGTTCTTCACAAACTGCTTCAATGAGAGTCCATCCCATGGGCAACAGTTCTTCAGACACTGCTGCCACATGGGTCACTTTCCACAGGGTCAGTCCTTCAGACACAGGCTGCTCCAGCGTGGGTCCCCCACAGGCCACAAGTCTGACCGGGAAATCTTGCACCAGCCTGGGCTCCTCTCCCCACGGGCTGCAGGTCCCTACAAGGACCCTGCTCCAACATGGGCTTCCCACGGGGTCACAGCCTCCTTCAAGTATCCACCTGCTCCAGCATGGGCTCCTTCACGAGCTCCAGGTGGATTTCTGCACCGTTGTGGTCCCCCACAGGATTCAGGGGGACAGCCTGCTTCACCATGGGCTTCCCCACAGGCTGCAGGTGGATCTCAGCTCTGCTGTCATGACCACCTCCTCCCCCTCCTTCTGCACTGCCCTTGGTGTCTGCATTGTTGTTCACATATTCTCTGCTCCTCTCCAACAGCCATCTTCATCTAAATTAACTTTTTTTCCTCTTCCTTCTTAAATCTGTTCTCACAGAGGCATTACTTTAACTACTGATTGGCCTGGCCTTGGTCAGCAGTGGGTTCAGCCTGCAGCCAGCTGGCATTTGCTCTGCCAGACATGGGGGAAGCTTCCAGCAGCTTCTCGAAGAAATTTCTTTTAAACCCCCCCCTGCTGCTACTAAAACCTGGCCACAGAAAACACAACACAACACTGCACTCAAATGTCTCATAATTTCAAATTCTTATAATCTAAAGGGAGGGGTTTCTATTCCATCAGAGGTCCTGCCTCCTGGCAGAGCAGGAGAGGATGGGCTCCATGGGTCACCCCTCACAGCTGAGGTGCTGGTCTGTGGGGACAGGAAGAAAGATTTGCTTCAAACTTTCAGGGACAAGAAGATGCTCTCTCCACAGTCAGTGCATTCTCTTTGCTGATTCTTGATCATACCCTTCCTCCCTGTCCCTCAACCCATCAAAGAGGTGGTCCTGTGCACCTATTTGTCAGCTATTTCTTTCCCACTACTGGGAAAATTACCACAGGTGTAGCTTGGGTCCCTACCTTAACCCTGGTATTCTCACACATGATTTGGTTGTTGGCCTCAACCAATGTGTTCATAAATGGAGTTCAGATACATGGCTCTATCATGTCATTCTCAGAAATTATTTGAGTCCCTGTCTGAACCACTGTGCTCTGGTAATGCTGAAGAGTGGCTCAACAGGCACAAGTCAAGTTCCAATATTGTGCTAAAAGCTGCCATGCAGGGACCAGCCACCTCAGGGCATATTTCACTGTTGCCACACCAAAAAATTTTCTCCTCTTACACCACGCTGACATCAAACACCTCAAACTCCACATTAAGTCAATAGAGTTAATTAATATTTTTAAACACCTTACACTAAGATGAAATAAGACTTTGTGAGCCAGCACAACAAAACAACCTGTGCCATTTTTGGATGAGAAAGGAGAAGTGCGTTCCTTCATCCTCCCCACCAGATAGCTCTTCCAGCACAGTATCATATTTTCTGGCCACCAAGTGACAAGGAGTTCTACCACTCCCCTTTCTAAGAGAGTAAGGAGGTAGAAATTTGTTGGGGTTTGAGGCGTGCTGGGTCTCTTTTGGGGGTGTCGGGGGGGGCTTTGGGTCTCAGGGTGCTCTTGGGGAGGGTCCTTGGGCTTTGGGAGGGGGAGAATGTGTAAGGAGTGCCCACTTACCTTGTCTGTGTAAAATCTTGTTTTCCTTAAGGGAAAGGGGGCTGGGATCTTGGTGTTCGAACCTGCGAGGGTCTGCTGCCATGGTCATTTCCATGCGTCCTGGACTGGGGCCGGGGCCGGCGGCGGCAAGGCGGCGCAGCAGGCAGGGCAAGCGCTGGCTCCAAGTGAAGCCACGGAGCGAAGCAGGGACTGGCCAAGGGTGTTTCCCCTCTGCCTGGTCCTGGTGGGCGGTGTGACTCCAGCTGGCAGCAGCGTGCAGTTGTGCTGACTCGCAGCAAGCAGCAGGCAGCCCCGGGGCCAGCAGCACCTTGCATGGTGTGCGGTGGTCCCCCAGTCCTGGCATGGGTGGCAGCCCCAAGAGCATGACCATGGGAGAACCCCAGCATGCCCACGGGCAGTGGCGGGGACACAGCTGCACAGCGCAGGAGGTGCAGTACCGGCAGCTCCCAGCTTGCGGGCAGAGACTTGCTGTGAATGCTGGTGCCAGACCCCAGCGCAGCCATGGTTGTGAGCATGGGCCCAGCGGCTGCTTATGGACAGCGGCAAGGGTCCAGCGTTGGCACTGTGCTGGTGTTGGCCACGCAGAGGGGTGGTAGCCACTCCAGGGCACCCCCGGAGTGCCTGCGGCCAGTAAAAAANTGGGCGCCGTGCAGCGGTGGCAATTCACAGTCGATGGCGGGTGGTCCCAGGGCCAGCAGCGCCGCGCATGGTGGCATGGCGTTGGAGTGCACGGCCCCATGCCGCCATGGGGGGGGAGGAGGAGCCAGCAGGGCGTCCTCCAGTCCCAGCACGGGCAGCAGCCCTGAGAGCACAGCCCCGGGAGCACCCCGTCAGCCTCAGTGGTCCCTCCTGCAGGGGATCCCTGGGGGCGGTAGCGGCAGTCACTCCGGGGTGTCCCCGAAGTGTCCGCAGCCAGTAAAACATGGCACCTCCAAGCTCCAAATACACAGTTTTCAGCGGGAAGCGCCATTTTGCATGGAGTGAAGACCCCAGAAGGGAGGTGGAGCCCAGACCACCAGCTAAGCAGAAGATGGCTTAGCTAGGAAGAAGATGGCGATATTCGTGCGAAACTTGGAGGGCTTTAAGGCTGAACACAGAAGTCCTCGCTCTTCTTCAGGTTCCTTCGAGCTGGGGAGCAGCATGGCCCCTCTCCTCCCGGGTATCAGACCATGCGGTGTGATTAATTTTGTTCAGTTTTCTGTCGTCATTGTTGCGCACACCCCTTAGTGACAAAAGTGGGTTTAAAACCGCTACAAAATTAAAATTAAATTACTGTGTGTTAAGATAAAGGCAGTTTAATGAAGGAAAGCAAGGAAAGACTGCAGAAATACAATAAGGCAAAAAGATTTATTATCATCTTTGCATCAATAGGTACTATCCAGGCACTCCTGGGAAGCAGGGTTATGCTTAGCATTTCTTTGGAAGACCAAGAGGCTATGAAAGAAAGTTACCCTACCCTCCTTCTCCTGCTTGCTCTCAGCATTTATTACTGATGATGCTGAAATACACCTTGGTTAGTGTGGGTCAGCTGTCCTGGCTGTGTCCCTACTGGCCTTTTGAAGACAAATGGAGGGAAAAGTTTGATGCTGGGCAAGTGCAACCCGGAAAAATACAAAATAATTCTGTGTTCCCACCACCATAACAGCTCCAATTGCAAAGAACCAGTAGAAGGGTTAATGTGGTGAAACTTAACTCCATCCTAAGTAGACCCCATACCAAG
Organism: Serilophus lunatus; assembly: GCA_013399895.1. NCBI lineage: Eukaryota > Metazoa > Chordata > Aves > Passeriformes > Eurylaimidae > Serilophus > Serilophus lunatus. The sequence goes on from VXBA01005044.1 coordinate 27,586, forward strand.
TTGTTACCAAACCCTGCATGTTCAGCCCAAGCAAACCCTCACAGAAACATCTCCAAAAAAACACTGTTTTTCCTGGATGTACTGGGAGAGCATCTGCAGGGGAATGGATGACACAGAGACATGAGCTGGGATGCAGAAGACATTTAATGAGGCAGAAAAATTAAACAAGGTTACTCTGAGCAGAGGTCCCAGGGCAGGGAGCACAAGGGGCAGAAAGCAACATCTGCCCCTTTAGCTGCGGTGGAGACCAAACCAGGTGTCCATGTGCCTGATCCAGAGGGAGAAGAGAGCCAGCAGATCCTCCCTAGGCTGGCTGGGAGGGGCTCACAGCCCAGGGGAGCACAAGAGAACAAGGACCCAGGAGGGAAAGGAGAGAGTGGCAGAGGCAGGGCTGGGCTGTGCCTTCCCAGAGCTCAGACTGGCCCCGTCCTCCTGCAAGGGCTGCTGGGGTTGCTCAGCCCCTGGGGAAGCAACAAGGCGCTGCTCCGTCCCCAGTGCGGTTCCATCCGGGGCGTCCCCGAGTTCCTTCCCCAGGGCCATCGGCAGCAGCAGCTTTAGCAGGGGAAGCACCTCCTGCCACAGGAGCCGATGCCAAGGCCAGAGAGGCCAAAGCCCCCGGAGTTGATGGGCACTCCCTGAGAGCTGAGGATGCTGCCAACGGCAGCGGAGGTGGAGGATCCCACGGCGGTGTTCTGAGGGAAGGAGCTGAGGATGGGGCCGGGCAGGGTCACCACCACGGGGGAGGGCTGGATGGCGACGGTGGAGTCCTGGCACTGCCTGACACAGGGCTCATTGCAGCTGTTGGCCAGCGGGGTCGGGCCGCAGGGCTGGCAGGGCAGGCACGGGGTGTAGCAGGACATGTCTTGGGGCTGGAGATGCACCTGGGACAGAGGGCAGGGGAAGCAGAGCAGGGGACATGGGTGAGGATCAGCCTGTCACTCTACTATTAGCCATGATGGAGCCATGATGGAGAAGAGAGCTGGAGGTGTTGCAGGGATGCCAACAGGTTTTTCCTTACATTTAGCTCACAAGTTCTCCTCCAAGAGCAACCAGGCCCAGAGAGTTCCTGTCTAGATCATCACTCACTTCAGCCATGTCCTAGCCTCCCTCCGTGTCACACTCTATCCCATATAATCACCCATGGAGAGCAGTTCCATGATGCAGTGCAGGACAAAGAGGCAGGTATGCCTTGGAAACCATGAGGAGAGAAGGAATAGGAAAGAGAGGAGAAATGTCGGCAGACTCACCTGGTTCCCAAAGAGATGGAGGCAAGCGGAGTGGATGAGAGACTGGGGAGAAAGCTCTCTCTTATACTGCTTCTGATCTGCCCCAGGCCTACAGTCACTGCACAAGGGCTGTAATTTTCCTACAGACTCACCTCCAAAGCAAAACGTCCCCATTAATGCCACAGGTTGTGCTTTTGTTTCCACTAACACTGACATTTCACTTCCTCATTTTTAATTTGACCATTAGGCCTCAAAGAATCCTTTCAAGTAGTAAGATGAAAGGCCCAAGGATTTCCCATGCAGGGACACATGATGAAGAAGATGTGTTGAAGGAGTTTTTGGAGAGATGGACCATGGATCATGGATTATGGGATCATGGCAAAATGGTAAGATTGATTTTCACCCTCTTCTGCTGGCAATAAAGTCAAGCTGAGGGCAATGTCTCCAGGGCTACCTGGAGCTCTGTAATCAGCTACAAACCAGCACTGCAGACAATTTCCCTGTGCAGGGATGGAGCTAACCTTGCTGGAGCAGAATTCAGCCTTGATTGGGACTCAAGCCTGCAGACAGCACACACTCCTGGCTTGGCCCAGCACCAAAAAGCTGACATATGACCAACTCAAAATTAGAACACGACTCACCACGGGTTGGGAGAGTCAATCCCTGGAAATTTGCCTACTGAAGGTATTCCCTTGCCCTCCTGGGACGTGTCCCAGCTGCCTCCATGTCTGCAGAGCAGGGAAGTGCTTCACTCCCTGGTAGAGTCTGATAGCTGGGTTTGTACCCATAGCCCTTCTGAGTATGCAAGGCTATCCTTGGTTCTAATGTTCTCCAAATGTTGTTTCTCAGAAGCAGCTGTGCAGCACTGTTTTTTTCCCCAAGGCAGAATCCTCAGGGCTGGAAAGCACCCCTGCTCACAGCATGATCAGACTTTGGAGGATGCTCTGGACAAATTATTGTTAAGCTTTGAATACCTACAAGGATGAATAATCCCACAACCTGTCTGTGTCAACCCCAGACAAGTTGTTTACCATCCTCACACTAATGATATCTTTTCTTATTTATTTCGGAAGACTTATTTTGAGGAGATGATGAGGGCTTATGTTTGCTCAGAGGAATTTCCATACAAGAGAAGGAGCCATCTTTCTCAGGAATGTGTTTGTGTGTGTTCTCCTTCTGCACTCCACAGAGATTGGCTCCCTGCCATGGGAAGAAGATAAGTTCTGCAGACTTTTCTGAAGGCCACAAGAAACAGTAAAAGCCCCAAGAAGAACAGGGGTGTGTCTTTTCCCCAGCCTGATGTTAAGTTTAATTTTCTTTAAGTTTTAGTGTTCTTGCCTTTGGAAATAAATTTTCCTAAATCCTTCCACTGCTTGGCATTTTGAGGGGTACCTTGGTTCTATCTTTCTTCACACTCTGGAATTTCCCATATTTCCAGTTGCGTCTGTTGCCTCTTGTCCCTTCACTGGATGGATATCAGGATAGTTTGGCTCTGTGTTCTGGACACCTTCCAAGGAGCTCAGTGCAGAGAAGTGTACCCTGATGCCCTCTCCTCTGGGACGAACAACCCCACAGCCCCTCCTGTCCCAGGGGCTCCAGCCACAACATGGGTTCTGACATCTTTGCTGAACTGGGACCACTATGTCCATGCCTCACTCATATTGGGCAGCTGCTCTTGGTGGCAGCTGTTTTCTGAGCACTGTAGAACAGAGAAGAGGGATCATGTTCCATAGTCTGATGGCAAACTTCTTCCAAATGCAGCCCAGGATGCTGTTGGATGCCATTTCCACGAGGGGCCAGAGCTGTCTCTGGTGCCCTCCAGGGCTCACATCCTCTGCAGCAATGCTCTTTGGCTGCCCATCAGCCCCAGCCCGTGGTGGGGCAGGAGTTTCTCCCTCCAGCCCTGGAGGACTTTTCACAAAGGGGTTAAACAGTGGTGGCCCCAGCTTGGGCCCTGCAGAGCACCAGCACTGAGTGTCTGCCAGCTGCACTTGGCGCCCCTCATCCCAAACCCTGGAGCCATGCCTAGTTTCAGTCATGCCCCTCCAGAAGTCAGGATACCCATTGTCTTTCTCCCAGTGCTCAGCTGAGGGCTGGAACTTCCAAAGAGGAACTGGAACTCAGAGGAGCCTCTCCCTGACACCAACATTAGTGTGCCTGTCACAAGGTCACACACACTCATATCCATCCAGTCTCTTTACTCATTTCCATACATGATCCTCCTCTGAGGAATATCAGGAAACTGACCCTGTAAGAGCAAATTTCATCAGTAAGGTCCAAGGCCCATAAGCCTCGGAGTACCTGCACCTTTACTACAACCCCTGTACCCAGGGAAGTGGCCCTAGCAAGCCTCAGCTCAAGCTACTGCCCTGGAGAAGATCTTGTTTCCCTCCACAAGCTTTCTTGATTCAACTCAAGGTGAGGTTTGGCTTTCCTGAACTCAGCCCTGGAATACTCAGGCAGCCTGGCAAAAGTTCTCCATGAACAAAGGGCATCAACAGGAAGAGACAGGAAATCATTTGCTGGAGCAGCAGTGGCCACTGAGCACTGCAGTGAGCTGAGAGGGAGGAGAGAGAAGTACACAGGAGATACTGGGAGAAGAAGTGCCTTTGGGTGCTCTGCTGCTCTGGGCAGGGCAGGGCAGAGCTGCACTCTTCCTGCAAAGGTGGATGCCAACAACTGCAGGTCTCAAGCCAACATCCTATGCCTGCACAGGACCATCCAGCACATGGGGGCACATCTTCTGCCTGCAGGGACATGATCTGACTCAAGGTGTCCTCAGGCTTCTCATTGCAGCACATGAAAGGAACTGCACCACAGACCAAGCACAGTAGAAATGATGAGATGAAATGAAATGACAACAGCCAATAACAACATTGACAGAAAGCAAAACACAACCTGTGGCATTAAGTGGGATATTTTGCTTTGGAGGTGAATGTGTTGGAAAATTACTGCCCTTGTGCAGTGACTGTGGGCCTGGGGTGGTGCAGGAGCAGAATAAAAGCAGAATCTTCCATTCTCATCTCCTTCCAGCTACTTGGGATAGAGGTGAGTCTGAAGCTTTTCTTTTCCTCCTTCTTTGGAGTTTCTAAGTCCATTCTGCCTTTTGATCCCATTTGGGTTCTGAGAACTGCCTATCATAGTAGAGGGAAGGAGTAGAAGATTCGCATGGAGAGAGGCTTGGTTTTGGCTGAAGTGTCTACAGAGCTGTGGTCTGGGCGGGGAAGTATCTGAGCTTGGCTGGTCTAGGGGAGATCCTTCAGGGCTGAGGGCAAAGTGATGAAGGTGGGCTTCACTATACAACTTCCTCGTTTCTTCTCCTTCTTGTGGATTTTCTTCATTGTGATGGGCTAATGGACTCCCCTTACTCAACCCTGTGCTCTGCTTCCCTCACCATCTGTCCCAGGTACATCTCCAGCCCCAAGACATGTCCTGCTACACCCCGTGCCTGCCCTGCCAGCCCTGCGGCCCGACCCCGCTGGCCAACAGCTGCAATGAGCCCTGTGTCAGGCAGTGCCAGGACTCCACCGTCGCCATCCAGCCCTCCCCCGTGGTGGTGACCCTGCCCGGCCCCATCCTCAGCTCCTTCCCTCAGAACACCGCCGTGGGATCCTCCACCTCCGCTGCCGTTGGCAGCATCCTCAGCTCTCAGGGAGTGCCCATCAACTCCGGGGGCTTTGACCTCTCTGGCCTTGGCATCGGCTCCTGTGGCAGGAGGTGCCTCCCCTGCTAAAGCTGCTGCTGCCGATGGCCCTGGGGAAGGAACTCAAGGACATCCAGGATGGTAGATGCCCAGGGATAGAGCATCAGTGCTCTCTTCACTGGAATGTTTGCTCAGAGTGACTTCTTCCTCATATTTTAACTCATTAAATTCTCCTGCACGGCAGCTCACATCTCTGCATCATCCTTTCCCTGCAGATCCTTGCTGAACCTGCCCAGGGAGAGATGTGTTACTGTGTGGTTCTTGGAGGGGGTTCTTAGGGACGGTGTTGTCATGGTTGTCCACGTAGTATTGATTATGTTAACACATCATCGGTGAGTCATATTTAGGGTGACCTTTCTAAATTTCTCTGCCTATCTGCACCTGAAAGAATTACCTGACACAGTTCAATGACCCCAGCTACTCCAAAAATTATTTTAGGTTTCCATCAGACATTCTCTTCTCTCTTCTCAGTAATCCCATATCCTCAGCCTCCTCTCATCCCCAAGCAAGTCTGTCATCCCACTCACCATCCTGGCCGACCTTTATTGATTTCACCTGTCTTGATCAAGCTTTTTCTTGCATTACAGTCTGACAGGCAGCATAACACACTAGATACCATCTGTGGTATGCTGAGCGGGGTAGAATCTTTTCTCCCACCAATATGCTGGCTCTAGTCCTGCTCTGAAAAGCCAGGATGTTGATGACAGTCCTTTGTGTCCAGGGATAGTCCTGGTAGTTGCACGTGTTTTGATGATGTTACCACAGAAGCACCTACTCTGGGCCCTACATTTCAGAATGGTGTGACAGGGTTGGCTACAACCAAAGCCAACTTGAAATCTGGGCTCTGGGTGAATGTTTGTCATTGTCCCCAGCTGGGTCCTGCAGCAGTGCAACGTCATAGCCAATTTTAAAGGCACCTGCTTTACAGGCCTAAAGTTAGCCTAAGTAGTTCTGTCTCTGACAATAAGCTGAGAAGCAGCAAAGTAAGTTAAACAGCCAGAAAAACAGCCTTCTGATAGCAACACCAAAACTTTCTCAAAACACATATGTGTTGTTCACACAATGGCTTAAGGATTCACTTAAGCAACTTAGATTCCTCACACAATAACAGCTCTTTCCCATAACGACAGGCGTTCTGTGGATCACATGTTTTGCAGAACTTTCCCATGTCTTTTTCAAAGGAACTTCAGTCATTCCCAAAATAAAAGTGAAGTTTTCCCAAAACAAAGAGAGCTGACTTAATGCTGAATCTAAACCAATGGAACTGTTGAGAACAAGTGTACCTACCAAAGAGGATGTAACACACTAGTTTCTAAAAGGTGTAAAAACCATGGGTTTTCTCATTAAAATGTCTTCCTGCGTGAACCTAGAATCCATGTCGTTATTATCTCTGCCATAGACTACGACGACAGTGCAGCATCTCCTCTCCGTCATATACAAATCTCTCTGCAGCTTATGCTGCTGGTCACTGCTCCTGGAGAGCTCTTGAAGACACACAGAGCACACCCACTGACCCTGTTCCTCCTCTGTGCCTCTCTCTGCCTCCATCTCTCCAGAAATTTTCACAGGAAAATTGCATTGAGGAAACCCAAACTATCAGACCAGCCTGGAAGAAGAAATGACTGTAAGCAGACATTTACAAAAAACATGGAGATACTAGAGATTAAAATTAAGGTGTGGGCCAGCAATCTGCTCTTGCAGCCCAGAAATTCAATCATGTTCTGGGCTGCACAAACACAAACATGACCAGCAGGTCAAAGGAGAGGACTTTCTATTTGTGGTTTGCTCTCCATAGACCTCACCTGGAGCTTTGTGTTCAAGCTGGGATGCTCACTCTAAATAGACATGGACCTGTTAAAGCAACTCCAGAGAAGAGCTGCAAAAACAATCACAGGGGTGTATCAGCCATTCTATGGAGAAAGGGAGGAGGACTTTGGGTTTTCCAGGCAAAAAAGCAGCACTGGAGAGACCTCATTAGAGCTTTTCACTACATAAAGGAACTTATTAGGAAGTTGGAGAAAGATGTTTTCTCAAGACCTGTAGTGACTGGAAAACAAGAAGCAGTTTTAAAATGAAATAGAGTAAATATAGATGGGACATAAGGAAGAAATTTATGATGATGATCATGAGTGTGGGGAGTCATTGGGAAAGGTTGCCTAAAGAATCATGAGATGTCCCACATAGGGAAGTATTTCAGCTTTGAAGGACTTTTGAGTAATATCTTATAGTGACAGATATCCCTGCCCATGGCAGAGGGATTGGTCTAGATCACCTTTGATGGTCTCTGACAAACAAAACTATGATTCCATAACCACTTGGATTTGTAAAAAGGTAGCCACTGCACTGCATCCCTCCCTCTGAGCATCCTGTCCTCAGGAGGGTTCTCCTGGAATCTGATGGTTCCCCTGCTTGATGAGTAACACATTAATTGCTGAGAACTTGTGTCACAGAGTTGAGCTCAGGGAGGAAAAGAAAAAGATGTGCAAACAAAGTGACTGGTTGTCACTGGACAAAGGAGGGTAATTCTCTCTCCTGCTGCACAAAAATTCAGAAACCAGACAGTAACTCAACCACTGAGCTCACTCAGTGCCAGCCTGTGTTGACAACTAGTGCAAAACCATCCCAAACAATCCCATCCCAGAAACACCCTGGGCCAACATCCCTGCCTTGGCAGAGTGTCTGCAGAGGAAAAGATGACACAAAAGCATGGACTGGGATGCAGCAGAATTTAATGAGACAGAACAGGGAGAAAGGGTGGATCCAAGGGGAGAGCCCCGTGCAGGGAGCAGCTTTAGCAGGGGAAGCAGCTCCTGCCACAGGAGCCGATGCCAAGGCCAGAGAGGCCAAAGCCCCCGGAGTTGATGGGCACTCCCTGAGAGCTGAGGATGCTGCCAACGGCAGCGGAGGTGGAGGATCCCACGGCGGTGTTCTGAGGGAAGGAGCTGAGGATGGGGCCGGGCAGGGTCACCACCACGGGGGAGGGCTGGATGAAGACGTTGGAGTCCTGGCACTGCCTGACACAGGGCTCATTGCCGCTGTTGGCCAGCGGGGTCGGGCCGCAGGGCTGGCAGGGCAGGCACGGGGTGTAGCAGGACATGTCTTGGGGCTGGAGATGCACCTGGGACAGAGGGCAGGGGGAAGCAGAGCATGAGAGGTGTTTGAAGAGGTGTCTGTGCCCCCATCATGAGAAGGAGCCTTCCCCTCAGCTCACAGAATCTCCACCAGGAGCAACCATGCCCTCCAACGACATGCCCACCAAGCACATCTCAGATGATATCGGAGCCACGTCCCAGCCTCTCTCCATACCACACCTTCTGCCATCTTCCCTCTCCAGTGACAGACAGACCCAAACAACCATATAGAGCAAAGTGGCTGGAATGTGCTCTGAAGTCCCATAGTAGGTAATGAAGGAGGAAGAAGAGGTCAAGGACAAGCTAAAGCTTCCAACTCTCCTTATGCCCTGCTGCCTGTCCCATAATATGTTGACCAATGACAGAGTGTAGTACTATGAGTCAAGTATGTTCTGAGATATTCAAAGGCAGGAAAAGGATGAAAAGGGAGGGCTTCAAGCTCACCTTGTTCCCAATGAGATGGAGGTGAAGGAGTGGATGAAAGAGTGAGGAGAAGGACCCACTTTTATACTGTTCCTGCACTGCCCCAGGCCCACAGTCACTGCACAAGGGCAGTAATTTTCCAAAAGACTCACCTCCAAAACAAAATACCCAACCTAATGCCAGAGGTGATGTTTTGGTTTCTGTCACTGCTGCCATTTCATTTCCTCATTTCTGACATGACCATTAGGACACAGAGGATCTTTTGAAGTATTGGGATGAGTGGCCTGAGGATTTCCTGAGCAGGATCATGTCAGCACAGACAGAAGATGTGCCCCCATGTGCTGGAAGGGTCTGTGAAAGCAGAGGATGTAGGTCTGAGGAAATATGAAGAGTGTTTTTGCAAACCACTGTAAAGAAACATGGCCATGTCTTCCCACCAGTACAGCTCTCTCCTGAGTACCTGAAGTATTCTTGTAATGAGGACATGCTCCCTCCCCCTCCCTCCCGGCCCAGGCCAGGACTCACTGGGCTTTGCCTCTCTAGGCAGGCATTTTACAATGCTGGTTTCACAAGGAAATCTTCTCCTTCTGGGAAGACATTTCTTGGTTTATTTGGCACAGTTGTCTCCTCTCATTGCAGGCTCTGGGAGTCCCTAACAGTGCTACAGGCAGGCTTGTGAAATGATAGCACTGTCCTCTAAAAAGCCCTGATTCCTCACAAGACATGTGGAGTTGAGTTCCTGTCCTCTCACTACCTGAGGGATGTTGGGTCTTGGGACAATTCCTTCTTCCTCCCCTTCTCCAGACCCCACCAGGCATTTTGGCTGCACACTTTGCACCCTGACCTGGAGGACACACAGGCACAGACCCCTTTTGCAATCCACTCTGTCAGCCCTGAGAATACCTCTGAGCTGTGGAAGTGCTGCCAAGCAGGTCAGGCTCAGGGCAATGGCCTTTGGGGCTGCCTGGAGCTGTGGGACTGGGCACAGGCCAATGCTCAAAGATGATTTCCCCAAGAAAGGAATGCAGCTGCCCAAAGGATTGAGGCCTGGCAGGACCCTGCAGTTCCCCGTGCCTGGGGATGCTCAGGGAGGGCACGTGCTCAGGAGGGCCCTGGATACAAACCCAGCTCTCAGACTCCACCAAGGAGTGAAGCACTTCCCTGCCCTGCAGACACAGAGGCAGCTGGGACGCGTCCCAGGAGGGCCAGGGAATGCCTTGAGTAGGCAAATTTCTTGGGATGGACTCATAGACTCTCCTGATCTATGGTGCCACGTTCTAATTTTGGATCGGCCGTGTGTCAGCTTTTGGTGTTGGGCCAAGCCAGGAGTGTGTGCTGTCTGCAGGCCTGTGTCCCACATGGGGCTGAATTCCCCTCCAGCAAGGGCAGCTCCATCCTTGCCCTGAGAAAATGGATGCTTGGAAGCACTTCCACAGGTCAGGGGTGTTCTCAGGACTGACAGTGTGTATTGGAAAAGGGGTCTGTGCTTGTGAAGGCAAAGTGCACCACTGGGTGAGGGGATTGGAGGAACAAGGAACTGTCCCGAGAGCCAAATGATCCCTCTGACAGTGAGGACAGTGGGACACAACCCCATGGGGCTTCTGGAAGATCATAGGGCTAGGGAGGACAAAAATGTCCTTTCACAAGCCTGCCTGTAGCAC
>VXBA01005046.1:10409-189649 GCA_013399895.1 Serilophus lunatus
TAGTTATAGACAGCAATAAGGTCACCCCTGAGCCTCCTCTTCTCCAGGCTGAACAGTCCCAGCTCCCTCAGCCGTTCCTCACAGGGCTTGTGCTCCAGCCCCTTCACCATCCTCGCTGCCCTTCTCGGAACCTTATCTGGTCAATAGTACTAAAATGGTCTTTAATACTAAAAGCAAGAAAAAAAAAGTTTAGACGGAAAAAAACAATTCTACCAGCACTAGAAGTCACAAACTGTATCTGTATCTCGTGACAAATTGGTCTCAATTTTCCTTTTTTTCTCTGTAGTTTGTTATTTTATTAAATATGTTCCATGATGTTTATCTGGTCTGACAGAATGGGAACTCACACATCAAGATTTTCCTCTAGCAGGATGTTTAGGTCTTGTCACTAGTCTTTCAGGTTACCCACTTTTTACAACAGCAGTAGATATTTGATTCTCATGAAAACCTTAGTGATATTCAGGTTTGATAAAAGAGTATTGCCAAGTTAGTAAATGATTTTTTTTAATGGAAGTGAGAGAGAAAGAAACATGCCTAAACCTAGTGCATTCATGTGCATTTATTAACTTCAGAAAACAGATTAAAATTAAGATAAAGTTTTAGCTTTTGTGTATCATGTTGTGTTTAAAATCCTAGCTGAATTGTGCTAGGTCCTTGAAATATATTCAGTAAGACTGTAGAGGTCTTTCAAAATGTAACTTGAAGGAAAATTTAACTGCTCTTGAATTTTAGTATGAAGATAAAAACATACAAAGAGCATTTGAAAATCCGTGTGGAAGCTATGAACTTCATAGACCTTTATGCTGGTGAATTTTGTCTCTTTTGAGTTCATTTATCTCCTCCCTAGCTATAATTTTCTTCCTCTGCAGGAAAGGACCTAATGCTTTATCACCTTAGAAGAGGCTGTTGTTTTCTTACTGGCATTTGCCCTTAAGAGGCCACAAGGATGAAGCCCCTTTTCAGTGATGCGATTGCCTGTTCTCTCTTCACTGTTGACCGTTCCTATAGCTCTTGTTCAGTGAGCAGAGCATGTGGATTCTTATATTCAGGTGCTGCTATGCTAGATGCATCTAACTTAGGGCTGATTGTTGTTTTAAAGAGCATATGACCCTTTATAGGGAGTTGGAGATTTCACTTAATTTGCATAATACCTACAGGACTTTGTCTCTTTCAAAGATGAAAGGCTAGAGAGTAGGATCCTCCTTTGCAGTATGAGTCTGGAGGAAGTTTGCAGGTTTTGGAGTTTGCAGGAAGAAGAGAGATCTTAAGGTAGGTGGGATGACCTGGTCATGCCAATCACTGTCTTTAATGTCTTTCAGGATGTTGCATGAGTAAAGTCAGAACAGGCTCCTTCCTCAATAAAAAAAAAAGGAACCATAAAAATAAAGTAGTGAATTTTTGGAAGTAGGTACACACTGTGACATTAGTAGATGAATTTGATATTTTCCATAGATACTAATAGTGTCTGGAAATAGACTCCTTCTATATGAAAGGAAAACAACATAAGCCCCATTTTATAACCATTTCTGAAAGCCAGCAGAAAATAGTACCCTATGAAATTGTTTGTATTTCTAATAGTATAGTCCTCATTTTAAATGATTTTTCAACTTGGCTGCCTTGGCAATGCATCAAGAATGAGGCTTCTACTACCTTTCTCATCCAGACTTTAATCTCGCTGCACAATAATAACTAGCTTAATTTCCCTTAGGCACCTATAAGTTTTGCTGTTAGGGAAGTGTGATTGCTGTATCTTCAGATCCTTTGTGGATGTCAGTACCTTTTTGCCTCAAAACGCAAACTGAGAAATACAATTGGTAGAAAAAAATGAGAGGAAAAAAGAAATGTTTCATTTCTACTTCTTGATGCAATATTTCATATGTTTTATTTTGACTAAGCAAAGTTGTTCATTGAATTTCTTTTCCAATGGGCAAATTTAAGACTCCATTTTCTGGAAATTATTGTAAACTGATCTGAAATGATGCAACAAAAGTTATAGAGAGTTTTTTCAGACTGACGAAGGCAAAACGTAGTGTGTTAGTTTGCCAGCGATGTCTTGCTGAGTGTCCATGTTGTCGTTGTGGCTGTACATTTTAAGAAAGGGTTATCAGAGGTGGACACCCTCCTACTGGGCTTCTGACTCAGCTAAACCACAACTGAAAATTGATTTTTTGTAAATCACCCTCTAAATAAATGGCAGAAATTCTGAGCCACTGAATTACCTACTTTACTAGTCTCTTTAGCCTTCACATGAGTAAACAATACAGAAATCACTGCAGGAATGAGGAAAGGGCTAGGAGAGGGGTGGTACTCCTCCACTGCATGTTTAATCTGCTCCTCTGACTATTTCCTTGAACCTTGCTAAAAAAGGGGGTTGATTAGTTATTTATTTTTGCCATAGTAGCAGATTGCTAGTTCCAAGGTCAAGGTACTTTCAAAATCTCTAAGTTTCTGTGTGTTTGAAAGCCAAGGACAAACCTACGTGATTTCCATGGACTACAAACCTCTCTATTGTGTGCCACATTTATGCTGCCGAGCTATTACCTGAAGTGTCTTGTAGCTATTCCTCATCTAAACTTGACTTTGACCTTTTATTATTTTCATTCCCATGACCTCTTTTCCCCTCTTGTCCAATCTGAAGGACATCATACCTGTCTGGCACCAAATGGCGCCTGTACTCAGGAGCCTGAGTAAATGTTACAAAATAAGAGCAGCTAATTAAAAATCTGTAGTGTTGACATCTGTTTAATATGTGCAATATTTCCAGAACTTGATAGCAGATCACCTTATAGTAGCAAGGGTCTAAGTCAGACTGTTTAAATAAAGTAATAATGAAGTATAGTGATGTGGTTGTAAACTTGGAACTGTTCCAAATGGAGTCATAAAGTGTGCTAATTGGTTCTGAGAATTGGAATGCAGTTAAAGTCAAATTTTACAACAGTGACGATTATACAGTGGAATTAACTTGGCTACTCTAGAGGTTTAAAATATACCTCACCATTAGGAGACAAAGTCACAAGATTACGGGGATTTTACTTGACTAACAGAGAGATTGACAAATCCATTTTCATTGCTGAAGATTAAGATAACACGAACAACTCAATTAATGTATTTAGTTAAATGAGAGGAATGTACAGTGCTATTTGTTTCAACAAATTAGTAGAACCTACGGGATTGACTAGGTAATGTGTTGGAACACTACCAAAAATTTAGGTAATGATTTGAGTAGCTTAAAATATACTTAATTATTTGTTCCTCCATTATTTAGTTTAAGTTATAGAGCACTTTAAATTCATCAAGTTAATAAGAATTACAGATCTTACTGCTTAGACATCTGTAATTTTTAAGATTATAAACCACAAAATTATTTTATACCAAAAGTATAAAAAAAAGTAGTAGTAACCTCAATGAAATGCATCATAAATGTCATATGTATTTAATATATTTCTGTACATTTTAAACCAAAGAGAACTGCTAAAGGATTTCTACTTCAGTGTCTATTTTTACTTGAGACACTTTTTTTCCTGTGGCAGGAACTTCTCAATCCATTCAACCCCTTTTTTTACTAAAGTTTGATTTGGGTTTTTTAATATTTCTGGGTTTTGATGTGATATCTTATTACAACTTAATGAAAATGTCACTATTTATGCAATCTTGTCTCTGTCTGAAATATAATGATTATTGACATCTGAAAATGAACTGGCAAGTCAGTCTTATGGTAGTTTTAGCAGCTCAGTTTTAGTCTGCCCAGTCCTATATCTTTTCTAATGATAGGAAATTTAGACTCAGAAGAAAAATGGAAAATACCTTTTACTGGACAGCTATACTTAAAGTGGTAGACAGCAGCATTTGGTTCACCCCCTGTTATTCCCTGAGTCTGTTCTAATCTGAATTAATTCTCTAACATGAAATCCGGTAGTTAGTAGCTTAATTGAAACCAACTGTGCTCTGTCCAGTCTTTCCTGGTGGGTAGCTCTGCAGGATTTATTGGAACAGAACTTTTGACTTCATAGGATCTGTTTTCTGTAGAGTATTGCTGCTAGTAACCTGTTTGTGAATGTGGAGGAGCTGACAGGTATGGAGAAACATGCTGGAGAGAGATAGCAAGGAGTAGATGGAAGCAAGATGATCTGTTGCTTTAAGTTTGAATTCGCCATATCTGAAGTAAAACAATTTAGAAGAATACAATTTAAAAGATGAATCATGAAAGTTAAAAACTGACAAACTTTGTATGCAGTTGTTTTCTTAAGGTATACTGAAACAAATTCAAAGACAGCTGTAATAGAGAATTCCCATTAATAATTCAATTGGAAACAGGTGCAAGAGTTGAAGTATTTAAAGTACACAAAGATTATGGCAGTTTATTATCAATCAACAGCTGTGGAGTAATTGCCCTTTTAAAATGTGGTTATAAAATTGTTGGCAACAATAACAGTAAGCCAAATCTATGACAATGTTGCTAATTTGATGCTTGTATTACTAACAGATGCTCAGTTTTCCATTAATAACTGAATTTGTGAGTAACTTTGTTGCAAATAAGTTCTTGTTGAAATGATCATATAATAAAATGTATTGCTTTAGTCTGCCAAATTTAGATAGAAACTTACCTTTTTAATGTACTCAACTATTAGCATAAGGTGATGTGAAGAAATCTTATGCTTGAGCCATTTGTTTTTAAAAGATAATATTTGTATTTAAACTTGGCAGAACTAAATAGAGGCATTGTAAAAGTGATGTGATTCGTATCAGATTTCCTTTAAGTAAAAGCTTATGTGATGATTATGTGATTCTTAGGATGTGCCAAGGTAGCAGATGCAAACTTGTTAATACTGTCAGGTAGTGTATTGCCAGAAAAATATGATATAAAGCTGGCTAACATCAGTTGTATTCATGTGTGAATTAAGGGGGGGGGGGGAAAAAAAGAGAGAGAGAGAGAGAAATGCAAGTGTATTGATCTTCTTGTTCAAAAGTCTGCCATTGTCAAGACCTAAAATATTTGTCAGTAATGGAATAACTAGAAATTAACCACAGGAACTTGTGTATTGGAGAGCAAATTGGAGAAAGAGTGAACATTTCACAGAATAGATGCAGAATAATCAACTAGTCCTTGTACTCTCATTATGAACTGATACCTGTACTTTAGTTTATATTAAATATTAGGAAAATTTCTTTACTGTGAGGGTGGTGAGACACTGGAACAGGTTGCCCAGAGAAATGGTGGATTTCCCCATCTCTGAAAGTGTTCAAGGCCAGGTTAAAATGGGCCTTTGAGTAAACTGGTCTACTGCAAGGTGACCTTGTCCATGGCAGGGTGGTGGAACAAGATATTCTTTTAGGTCTGTTCTGACCCATACCATTCTGTGAATCTATGATTTGCTTGTCCGGCACTCAAAAGGAAAAGGATAACATGTCTTCATTCAAAATGCATATTTTTATCATTGTTTTCTTACTATAGAAGTAAATATGATAATAAGGTGATTGGAAGGATCACACCTTCATTTTCTGAGAAATTCAAGGACTCAAGTTGTTGAACAAATTTGATTTGCTGTTAAGAGTATGTAGAACACTGCAACTGTTGGTATTCTGTAGTATCATGGACCAGAAAGTATCGCTTCTCCAACTTGAAACTGAATAGACTTGTAAACTAATATGAAGTAGAGAAGTCATGACTATAGGAAGTAATGCATCATTTTACCTTAAATGATGCTAAGTCTTGCACTGTCCTAGACACCAAGAAGAAAGCTTAGTGCTGAGATTCTGTTTCACTTGATTTCAAAGGTAACCTCTCTAGAATAGCAAGTGGTAACTTTTCAAACCAGCAGGTTCCCTGGGATTGCTGCATTGTTCTGAGTGCCACTCTTTGGGGAAAGCAGAGAAACCAATTGCTGCCATATTTTCACCTCAGTGATAAGAAATGTTGAGAAAGGTGTTTAGGAATTCTCTCCTGTAACCTTCATTTGTTTTCCACCAAGAGAACACTGCCTGGCCTAAACACCCTTTTGTCCTGACTGTGAGGTCTGAGCTCTACTAGAACTGCATCGGGGACAAATTTTGTAATTACTAGAATTATTCTTTTGGAAGAGCAACTGGAGAGAGACTTTTTCATAGTTTTCAGGAAGCCCTCTTGTTTCCTCTCATCTTGCCATCTCTAGAGCAAAATGGCAATGATTGTTGAAATTCATTTCTTGGTATAAGAGTTCCATGACAATTTCTTCTAGGCACAAACAGAACAACCTTGAGTATATATGCAATATTTGAATATATTCTTTATCAGTTTATTTTTTTCCAATTTCAAGTGATATTAATATATTTTTTCTGATTTATATTTAAATTACATTCTTTGGGAAACTTATTGAAGCTAGTAGTAGTTTTCCTATACAATGTAGATTAATTAACTTTTTGAGAAACTTGAACTTCTCATTAATTTCTTTCGTATCTTGTAATTTTTGACATCTTTTAAAATACATATAGTAGTTTAATGGCACATATTGATTTATTTTTTATTTTACTTCTTTAAAAAGACCTTTTCATATTATAAATCTGCCATGGTATGAAATTCTGTTTCTGCTCTTACTCTATGAGCTTACTCTGAGCAGCAAAGAATGAAAAGCTAAATTGAACTTGAAATTATTTCTTTGTCTTTCTTCCTTTCTTGGCTATATTTCCTTTCCAGAACCTGTCATCGAAAGTGTTTCCTCGGGTCATCATGCATGTCATCCTCACACCTTCATGTAAGACAGTTGTCTCTTTCCCTTGCTAACAGAAGTTTTTTCCCTTGCTAAACTTAGCTGCTCACCTGTCTTCTCTTACTTAGATTAATTTTCTACTCTCCGATGTGTGCTATTTGGTTAGTATTCTTCGCAAACTTCATTAACTCTGCAGGTACATTGAGACTATGCAATTATTACTTTTTTTATCTTTAACCTCAAATTTATTGAAATGTTACTCTGAACAGTCTGGTTTTGTTATGATGTATCATTATATTTTATTTACCAAGACACACCTTACAGTTTTATATGTAGTTTTTACTAGGCAATTATCTGTAGTAACTCTCCAGTTGACTCAAGTGATTGTTTCATGAATTGAACATCATAATTATCATAATTTTGTCTTCAACTTGAAGTTCTCCATTCTATTCTGTGCAATTTCTGGTAAGAGGGGTGCAGATGGTTTTGGATTGGCAAGTTGAAGTGAGGTTAGTTAATCTCGTGTGACTGAGGCCTACTATCATTATAGCTTGATGGATGTTGTCTGGGGTCCTCTGTGACTAGCACAGAGGAGAACTTTAAAATGCATGTAGGAATTTGTAGAGACATGATGGCAGACATGGAAAACTGACAAGCTGCTTCTAAAGTTTTCTTTTGTGCCAAAAGGTTTTAGTCTACTGATCTCATATCCCAGACATGCCGAAGCTCTGATCGGAGAGTCATCACGATTTTGAAGGCACTCTGAAAGATCACTTGGTCCAATATTCTGTGGAAAAGGGAGCCTAGGTGACATTATCTAATGCCTTGTCCAGTTCTACCTTGAAAACCTCCAATGATGGGAACTCTACTGTGTACTTGGGAAAGTTGTTCCAGCGATTGATTTTTTCATTGTAAAAAAAACCCATTTCTTATACCAAAATGAAAACTCCCCTGGTGCAACTTGCATACTTTGATCCTTCTCTCCAGGGTATTCTCTGTGAGGAGAGACTTTCTTCCTTTCATATGATAGCTGCTTGTAGTGGGTTTAACCACTGAAAATCTATGATGTGTTCCCACCTAAGCCTTCTATTCTCCGAGGTGAAAAGATCTAACTCCTCAGCCTTTCCTCAAAGGGAGGTTATTCAGCCTTTGGTAAGCTTTGTGGCCCTCCTTTGGACCCTATCTAGTGTTTTTGAATTAGAGGGACCAGAAAAAGACACAATACTCCAGACAGATAAGGCCTTTCCAGTGCTGAGCAGAGGGATCAACTGGTTCTAGTCTTGCTGTTGACTTGATGAAGTAGATAGTGTTGTTGTAATGTTTCTACAGTGAGATATGAGTGATAAATGTGCTTAATCATTTCCTGTTATGAGAAAAAAACTTTATAACCTTTGTTCCAAATGTAAGTCTATCTGACTTGGATTCCAAACCCAAGACTATTTTCAGCTAAGAAATACATATTCTGCATGATAACTAGGTCATATATGTATGTGAGAAGAAAATAATAAGGAAATAATTTGGCAAGTGTAAAAATAAATTTATAGCACCTAAATTGAGTGGTGACTGCTGCTCCATAAATATCTTTAACTAAAAATTAACATATTTCAGGTGTAAGTGAAAATATACATAAAAATGAAGGGAATTGACCAAAAATAGAGCAGAAGAGCCTGTCTAACAAGAAAATATCTATTAAGAAAGTACTGGAGGAGGTAGAATTTGGATGGGTTCATAATCTCACATCCCAGCACAGTTAGAAAAGTAAGACTAGAGACGAGTTTTCATAGTGGTCAACATTCATCTTTGTTAAAACATCCATTTCTAGTTGAACAGAATGGTTTTGTTTTCCCATAGCATTGGGGCAATCATCAGCATTCTTGATAAATCAGATCAGGCTACAGGGTCAATCTCCGTTGTGATGAAGTCTGTTTGAATCTAACCCAAATGTTCCAAAATTTATTTCTTTTACAAATTCATACTTTATTGCTGAATCAAGAGTTTGACTTTGGAGTTATTAGTTGAGTGGAATTGTCTGAATTCTCTTCAGATTTCTCTCAGAATGAATGTAGAACAACATAAAATACAAACAATTATTTTCTGGCACTTGAGGATATTTGAGGATATTTTCATAAATAGTTAAACAAAGTTGCCCTAAAAAACAGTTGTCTGGGCTTGTACCAGTTACAACTTTGTTAATGTTTGGCACCAAATAGAGGGAAGGAACACGGAAAGGAAGAGAAAATGAGAGCTGAGAGAGATAAAATGATGGGTTTTTTAATTGAGAAGAAGAGAAAATCACTTTCAGAAATTAGTGTAGGAATAAAATTTGGAGATGTGTTACACTATAATTTTAAGATTCTAACCTTTGCCACCATATCTGATATATTAGCAAGTATATATAGCAGAATTAACTTTATGTTGTACTATTCCTATGTACCCTGGATAGTATTGGATCAGATTTTATTTCAACATGTATGCAAAAAGAATCTTAGTGTGAATCCACAGATTGTTGGATTTTAGTTCTTTTTTTTTCAGTGTAATAAGTAGTAAATTACAGGTCCAAGATGAAACACACTTCCTTATGGGAGTTGGTGCTTTTCTGTTTCATTGTGGCTTTTTCTTTCCTTTTTTTTTTTCTCTTAAAGGGGAGAGGTCACATTTTTTGCTAACTCATATGATATTGATATTATTAGTGCCATTACATGTTTTTACTGGACACCACATCAGTGGCCTATTTAATAAGTATATGTATCTGTATGTGGGTTATTTTTATAGTAGATTTTGGAATTGAATTAGATACAAAATCCTTTTTTTTTTTTTAATTGTATTTTCCATAGGTTTTGGATTCACTTAATGTACTAGGTAGCACATATAGGTCATTTGCTGTTTTATACATGTGTCTAATTGAGATATTCAATTCTGTTTAGCTAGTCAGTGGGCAGATCTCTATTCCCTCTCAAAAGAAATACTCCACTGACAGAAGCTTAGTAATTGATCTGAAATTGGATGGACAGAATCATCCATACCCAAACACCAGCCCTTTAGTTTGTGTCAGCTTTTGGGCTTACTTTAATCAATATATTCAGCAGCGATAAAAGACGAAGTGGTCAGGTCTGCACTGACCAGTCTACAACAATTCCATATATGGAATTTGTAAAATTGGGAATTGATTTTCTCCTGGTGTGAAAAGTATAAAATAAATTAATTAAAAACTTATGTACATTGTGGAAAATTCTGATTTAGATACTACTACCCAGATTCAGACCAGATTTTCTTCCCAGTCTGTATTGGGAATGTTAAACAGAATAAGGACAGTTTTGACTTTAGAGAACATTCAAAATGGTGATGGGGAGAGTGATTTTTGTAACCTTTCTTTTAGAGTCTATTTCATGTGACTGAAAATATCCAACCTGGATGCAACAATGATTTTTTATTTTTGGAATCAGAAATAGCAATATGTATTTGAAAAGTATATTGCTTTCCAATATATTAGTCCAGATATGCAAGTGGAAAGAGAGTTACAGATTTTCAGCAGGTTTTTATGACCACTTCCTTTGTGAAAATATATTTTTTTATATTTTTGATTTTTTTTTCAAAGTCATATTTGCATGTAAACTACCCAAACAACAAAAGGTTTTGAATCAGTTTTTTGAATTATAAAATTGTTTATAGCAAACTGCTGCTTGCTACCTGCTTTTCTATTGTGTGATGCATATTTTCGTAAAATATTTAAATGTAATTCAGAAGAATATCTTTCTCCATTAACTCATATATAATTCTGCTTTTCATCTATGAGCTTTCAAATATTTATTCAGTTTTTGTCCCTTAACAAATGGGGGAAAAAAAAAAAGAAAAAAAAAAAAAAAGCTAAGTTGTCCAAAAGGATCCCGATGCACAGTACTCAATCTGAGTGCATTAGAAATATTTGTTCTGAGTGTAGAGCTTAGTTAAGCTGTACTGTCTCCTAGGGTCTGGGGTTTGTCCTCATTAAAATACATAATTTCAGTTAAGCCTTATGAAGAAGGTGCTAAAAACCATGTTGATTTTGTTCGGGAGAATGTGTACTGGTTTTGTTTCTGGTGGAGAGACCATACCTGAAATATAGGTTTTACTTAAAGTAGTTAAGAAATGAAAATTCATTGAAAGAATGAAGAACCTATTACACAAAAGATTAGTATTAATGTATTAAATAGGAAATTGTAAAAAATATCTGTTTACTTTTTTCCCCCTTTCCCATCCTCTCCCCCTCCCCCCAAGCATCAAGTAACATTCAAATTGTATCCTACTAATGTTGTCCCTTAACACAGAGATATTAAAAAGCATAACCTAGAAGTGTGGAGTCTGAGTGTCGGGTTTGTACTTTTGTTTTTTGGTGGATGATGGTGGTGTTTTTCTTCAGTTTGTGGTGTGGTTTTCCTTTTTTTTTTTCTTTTTTTTTTTCAAGTGAACAACTAAAGGTCACTGTGGCAATAAATTAGAGTTTATTCCTACAGAACAATTTAAACAGCTAACTCCTTGCCTCCCTCTATTCATTCTGTACATTCCACTTATTCATCCAGTTCTTCAGCACAGCCAGAAGTCAAACAAAAAGGTCACTACCTGGGTTACTTGTGTTTTGGTCCACCATCCAGTCAGTCTGCCTGCTGCATTACATTGTCAAAGTTAGCCTTTCTATTGACAAGCATATTGATTTCCTGATTAATGTACCTCTGTTTTATTGGCATGCGCTACAGGAGACATAATTTTAATGTTTGTGTGATCAATAACTCCATCAACACTAAGAATTCCTACTGTTAGCTTGTGCAGCTCTAACTATGGGCAGTTGTATATTTCTTGATAAATACTACATGGAAGTTGTAAACATTAAAAAAAAAAAAAAAAGCAAAGAAAATTGATGTTCTCTGTAGATTCCTGTTGTATTTCAGCCCTAGGAGAGAATGCAAAAACTTTCAAGTAATTCTCAAAAGGAGAGGCCACCAACAGGTACCAGCTCTCTGGGCTAGAATATAAATTTATGGCAAGTAATTACTTTTGGAACTCCCATTGTGTGGTTACTTTATCTAAAATGTGTAAAAACCCATGAGAGAAATTATGGCTTTTATTCAATTTTAGATTAAGAAATTACATTTTAAATACCCTTAGTTGACTTCATTATAGGAAGGGAATTCTGTGGCTTTCATACATGCTTCTACACTTGCATCTGTCCATAAATTACACAAGGCACCTAAAGGCATCTACTTAAAATGTAGCAGTTTTTGACTTGTAATTGTAACGTACCTGGCAATCTATTGCTTGCTACTTAATAGTCTCTTTTCTTCCTTCTGCCTGCCCGCCTGCCCTGTTTCTGACTATTATAACCACAGAAGGAAGAAACTGGGGGTTTTTCCACTTATGTAAGGTAGCAAACATAAATTGTCAGTTTTTGTTAAGCTTTGAAATTAAATAATGGTGGAATGATAATAAATTGTTCCATCTAGCAGAAATTTTACCTAAATATTTTCCAGATTGGATTCTCTCATTTCATTACGTTTTAGATTCCCCTGTGGTTTGCTAGTTTCCTCTGTGATCTAAAGGAGGTATTTCAATGGCTTTTCCTAGTATCTGAGAAAATGCCTGTGTTTGAATTTCGTCCTGAAGATCACAGTGTTGTATGAATGCCCTGGTTAAACCAGTGCTGTATTGTCCTGTCAGAGACAGGAAGATGACAACAATTTATCATTTGAATCAGAGATCCAAAAAAGGCTACATATCTCAAGAGACCAAGCATCTACCATTAATTAAGAGAAGGATAAAGTGAAAACTATTGCAAATTTCCCATCTGCCAAAAAAAGCAGGTATTCTTCCCTAAATTTTTTGTCAATGATGACTAAAATAGTACCAAAAATATCTAACATTTTCCAAGCACACAATTTGAGTGCTTTGATAATTTATTACAAATTTCAGAGGCTAGAGTGTTTATCACCTGCTTCCAACATTGACATATCCCAATGGATGAAGCTCTAGAGCAAAAAGAACCTTGGTGCAATGATTAAATCCACTAAAACTGGAACTAAAAAGATCACTGAAGAGGGTGCTAATGATGTGCAGCTAAGTCCTGTGGTATACAGATCTAGAAAGAAATGAGGTCAGTAATAAGGTTTAGTTAGGCATTGGTGTCCATATTTGAACTATATTCAAATATGCCTGTGTTCTTGAAGTTATTCACCAACTTGATGTCACACAGATCTACAGATACCTGTGCCTCTGAAAGTTCCTGGAGCAATAGTGAATGTTTGGCTAAAACAATTATAGAGCATTATAAGTAGGTGCTACTCCTGACATTTACCTCTGTGGTTAATTTTAAGAGAATATTAATTATTCCAATTGCAGCAAGCCCACAAGTTTGAGTCATAGCTTTCAAGTGATTGTTTTAACTGTTGCAAACTCCTTAAAGCCACAGGGCTCCCTGAGGGGATGCTGATACTGCCTTTCATGTGAGTGACTTTGGGTCCCAACTTCTGTTTTTTTTACCCTCTTTTGTTGAGTAGAGACTTGCTGTTCTGAGATTTCATTGACTTATTTTGAATGCTGTGGGACTCTCAATTCTTCCTAAGAGTCTGTCAGAGAATGGCAGTTCCCTTCCTTCTGAGGCGCAGTAGGGTAAAGAGGAACGGCAGCTGGAGACGGACCATGTAGATGATGTATAGATTCAGACTCCAGTGCAGGATGGGCTCTTTAGGCTCACTGAGGAAAATTAAAGCTTAAATTTTCAGACTTAGAGATTGTAAGGCCTTAAGTGTTTAATTTTATTAGATATTTGTTTCTAATTTTGTGTTTCCTCTATAAATTGAATCAGTGCATAAACATTCATTACCTAATGAACTTAAGTGTATCTGTGTACATCCACAGTTTTGTTAAGTAAAGGACTTCAATATATAAGTCTTTACCTGAAATGGTAATATGGAATGTTTTGAGTTCAGGTTTCAGAAAGTAATGACCCTTTTTGGCTGTAGGCATCTTATTTAACATTCTTCAGATTTATGTTATTTTTATAGCTTAAAGATAAGATTATCTCCCTTTGACCCTGGGGAAAAAAAAAAATCCTGGGTAAATACAAAATTAATATGCAGATTTTTTTTTTTTTTTGCTGTTTCACTTTAGCCCTTTTTTATGATATGACTTCAGCACATGTATGAATCAGAAGGATTTAATAGAAGGAAAAAAATCCCTTTATTTCCTGAAGCAGAATATATCCTGTTACAAACATTTCCAGTAGAATTCAGGAAAAATGGTGCTTAGGTTGAATTTTCAGGATTGGCAGTTTATCCATCTTTTAGCCTCGGGGTTCTCTACAATACAGCTTTTACTTTTTTCTCTTTTTTAAGCAATCACTATAGCAACCTAGTGTTATCTGATGAGCAGTGCACAGAGAGGGCAGATACCCATACATGCAGAATAAGGTTAAGAAAAAAAAGGGGGAACCAGGTAGGACAGTGAGGTGCTATAATAGCCTGTCACACAGATCCGAGCCCAAGCTGCAATTTTGAAGTTCATTAGCAGGGACAAACTTTTGAGATGTCAGCCTGCTTTGTAGAAATTTCAGCTTGATTAGTGGTTTCTTCCACATAGTCATCTCTGGCTGAAATAGAAGTGTAGCTAATGGATTCTATGATTCCATAAGAGCTGTATGAAAAATTGATCAGGTTCTAAACATTGTTTATTTACTGTTATTGGTAAGCACTCTCGTGGCACAAGTATTGTAGGGGTAAAATTATGCATTCCTCTTGACAGCTATGTTTAGCTAAGAAAAGATGTGTAGAGAGAATGTGAGATGAGGAAAAGTAGGCTTTAGATAGGTTTTAGATAAAGAGATTTATTTGAACTTAACTAATAAACTCCTGAGGCTCTGACAGGCTGTGTCAATCTTTGAAACCTGCAGTATCATAATACATGAGTTCCAATGACTCAGTTCTTCAATCTTTATTCTTGTTGATTAGTCCTTAACTAAATATTAATTGTGACAAAAGACTGCATTGAAATGGAGCAGCACCCAAAGGGCAAAGCAATACTGCATATCTCAACCCCAGATCTATGGAGTTAATGAAGCAGCAGCAGGCTGTTGTAGGAATGGATCACTTCAAGAAAAGATGCACCTTATTCACCTGCTGGGTCCTCCTGTGATTTTGTCTCTGTTCGGGAAGAATGTAGTATTTTAATTGCATGCTTTTCTCTCCCTCTTTCTTTTCCTACTGGGCAATAGAGAACTTTCTATCCCTGTACATCCCAGGTTTGTTCTTACAGCTCTTTACTGATCAGCCTACTCCCTTCTATATGGTTTATGCCTCTGAGAGCAGCACCTGACCCAGCACAGGGCGAGGTCAATGCTCAGCTATTCTACTCTTTCTCTTCAATCGTAGTTGGTAATATTCAAGGATTTCAATTTCAAATGTCAAATTAATTGTGAAAAGAATACCTGAAAACATATATATGTAAAACATAAATATGAAAAGAAAGAGGATTTTAATGTGCTTTATATGCTGTTCTATACCAATGTGGACCCCCCATCTCTTTGGGGCTAATTCTCTGTGTAGCTAGGAAAGTGCAAAGAACACATTTTCAATTGTTACTATGAAAGAGGGGATGTGTTTTAAATAGTGCTTTTCAAGAAATGCCATTTAATTGTTTTGTTCATGGGTGTCAGAGCTCTGCTTGTATGCTTGCCTCCACTGCAAAGTAAGGTTAATTGAACCTTCACTTGCTGAATAGACATTATTTTACATCAATTTATACTGGTATTTTTGCCAAGGGAGATAATTGTATTCTTCATCTTAGCAGTTGTCACTTTACTTTCTGTATCCTACTCTGGGCTCTACAAGGGCCAGGGAACTCAATGAAATGCTCTCTTTTCTGGAGGGGTAGTGCATGCATCTGCCTCTTGGGTCCCTTTGTCAGGGGAATGTCCAAGCTAAATATTTGCTTTGTGCTTTATGAGATGGGTGTGTACATCCAAGTTAGGCCATACAGCATATTTGGAGGAGTAGCCCTAATTGTTTTCAAAGACTGTAAGGCTCTGCTAGATGCTTTCTTTGCACACAAATACGCTGGGTCCCGCTCCAGGTGTGCAGTGTGGATGGTTGGTACATGGATCAGGAAGAGAAGACGGTAGGCATTTCACTATGAATGCTTTAGCAGGTGGAAGAGGTGATGGCAAGAGCCTAAGTGCAACTTGAAAGATCTGTTATTGGCAACTTTAACCACTGGGGGTTTTCTTATGTAGAGCCTTAGCTGTGTACTCTCCTGTCACATATTTGACCTCTCGAGACTCCTGATTTGCTCAAACCCTGAGCTTTGTTTCCAAGGTTTTTCCTGCAGACATGTAAGGAGAGAATGTATGTTGACCTAGTGGAATTTCTCATCCCTGAGCTCTTTTGACAAAAGCTCTAGAGCAAGAAGCAACTGTGGAAAAGTATTTTGTGCAGGGATAGAGGTGTTAGGAGTGCCTTGGCTGTAGAAGGGGGGGAAAAATAGTTCTTTAGCCACAAAAGACTACTTTTTCCCTTATATTTCAGAGAAGGAGAAGAGGCAAATTTCATAGTAGAGATTATATAATTCAGTGGTATGACTGTATCAGCTCATGTTTTGCAGGGAGTAAATAGCTGATTAAGTAAAGTCACCAGTCATAATATAAAGAAGCTCTGTTCACAACTGTTAGTTAATAGATGTTTTATATCATGCAGAATTTAAGAGGAAAGTCTCAAACCAGTTCTGTAGCAAGTAGAAAATTAAGCTACTAATTTGGCATTTGCAAAATGAGTGAAGTCCGTTGCCTTTAAAACATTTTAAATCTAAGATAGAAAAGAATGGGTTATCAAAATATATCCAGGCATTTATGTATAGAATTTGCAATCCTCTACCCCTCACTTTGCAGCAAACTCTGTTTGCCAAAAAGCCTGTTTACCAGTAAAGTGAAATTTCTTTTTCAAATCTAAGCAACAGAGTAAGACTTAATGTTCTGATACTTCATGATCCTGTTATAGTGAACTTTGACTGCTGGGAATGGCCTCATGTGTATAAATGTAGCTTTATTCTTCTGTACTCGAAAACAACAGAACAAGCTCAGTCTCTGCTTTCAGCCCAGTTACCTTATGCTGTTAATTGAACATATGAAATCAATATCAATTTAACAGAGATCTCAGAAGCTACGACTTGAACAGTAGGTATCTAATGTGAACAGTAGGCATTTGATGAACAGCCTTTTAAGGGTAGATGCTCAAAGATCAAATGTTTTTTAAAAAGAATGCAACAAGCTATAAATGCTTTCATGAAAGGTGGAGAGAGAAAGAGGTGCTTGTTCAGTGATGGGATCAGTTTAGACTGCTTTTTCTGCTGAAATTTTATCCTCAGTCTTTTACCTTTGCAACTGAAATTGTTGTGGAAACCTATGAGGATAAACAATATTGAAACTTTCAAGCATGATTTAGTGTTACTAAGGTAACCAATTGTAATTAATTTTAAGCACCAGCTGGCTTGTGATGAGCATGAAACCTGACAAAAGCTCTCAGAAGGACTGTTTCTCATTTTCTTAGCTGCAATAATAAGAATATGAGAAATTTCTTTAAATAAAACATCTACAGCAACAAATCAAGGCACAGCTTTGATATTGGTCAGTTAAAAAGATATCTGTTACCTGGGAGAAGAGGCCAATTCCCTCCTCCTTTCAGGTTGTTGTAGAGAGCAATAAATTCCACCTGACCCTCCTTTTCTCCAGGCTAAACACCCCCAGCTCCCTCAATCAGCCCTCATAACACTTGTGCTCCAGGCCCTTCATCAGGTTCATTGCCTTCCTCTGGACATACTCAAGCACCACAGTGTCTTTCTTGAAGAGAGGGGCTGAAAACTGGATGCAGCACTCACTACAGCTCTGCCAGTGTGGAGTATGAGGAACCTGATGGGCCAGGGAGGCTGGTTAAAAATATGTGATTATTTAGGATCACATTTTTATTTTTACTTTCACGCAAAAGCACTGGAATTGTTTACTTTCTTTGCTAGTTTTTCTTGAGTTAATGCTGTGATTAATGTATAATTCTTGGACTCCGACATCTAGTGCTTTGGACAATCATAGTGAACTAGAAATATAAAAAAGTTCTCTTTGAAGTAGTAAAACAGAAAAAGAAAACATGTTTAATAGTCTTAGTGTCAAATTAAAGACACAGAAGAAAGCAGAGTGCTCAAATATTTAGAAATTGAGCTAAGTTATTGACACTGCTTTATCATTTTGCATTCTGAATGTCCTTCGGGCTGGAAAGGGTTAGTTATTCTATATGATGGAGTAATATAATGTCAAAGCAATCACAAGTGGAGTGCTTTTTCCTTCATTTTTAAAAGGGAAGGTATTTAAAGCCAAAAAATTGCCAGTAATTTATGTAAAAATAAATATCCTGTCCTAAATTAAGAAGTTATTGAACTCAAGTAAGTAAAATTACTGAGTTTTTCATTTGGTTTTGATGCTGATCTCTTTAATCACAACCAAAAGCTTAGTGAAGACTAAAACATAACTTCTGCTAAAAAGAAACTTCTTTGAAAAAGAATTTAATTTCTCAATCCTATAAATGTAAGCAGTGCTCTACTGGGTGTATATATATCCAATTCAACATTTAGAATTTCAAGTAGCTGAGAGTGACTCAACTTGGTTACTACCATAGCCGTGTGCAAGAAATCTCTTTGGATGACCCTGATTCTAACCTTGTTTATGCTGGAGTAGATCCACAGGGAAGTAATGAATGATTCTAAGACTATGGAAGATAGTAAAATTAGAACTGAACCATCCCATAACTGAGATTTGTCTTAGTTACTGTTTCACTTGGCATAATATTTCCCCAATGAGCTATATTTGTCTTGTCATTAATTTTGTTGGTAGGACTTTAGTAGTGGAAAGTTAATTTAAACAAAATGGTGATTTTTTTTTTTAGTCAAGAAGCAATTGCAAATACTGATTCTATAGGCAAAGTCACAGCCTGGATATATAGGACTAGAGGCAGCTGGTTACTGTTTATCAGTTGATGAAGAGCATCCTCTCAGGCAGATATTGTGAACATCCTGTGGCTCTCCTTCAGGGCCAGACTTGGATGTCTCAGGCAGAGTCTGGATGGTGTCAGGCACTTCTGCACAAGCCTATCCTTTGATGTCTCTGAACATTTATATGTCTGGCTGCATTCAAACTTACAGGGAGGAATTTTGCTGAGATGTTTTCTTCCTTCTTTTTTGCATTTCTTCTAACTCTTGTGAGAAGGAGTGCACTCTATTTAAAACACTTAATCCTCATTGCCTTGACACGGGGAAAAACATTGTATTTTTATCTATATTTTAGTTTTCTTTTGTTCTTGGTAGCTTTTCAGAGTAGCAGCCTGGAACCAATAAAATTCTTGTGGGATTTACTGCTGTCAGAGTTCTAAATAACAATAGTAAAACATATCCATCTTACTAGTTTCATTCTGCTCTTGTATTTAAATGTGGAAGAAATATCAGAGGCACATGTTATTAATCTGCAGTATTATGGATCCATCTTCAAACCTGTGTCAAGAATAGTATCCTAGGCTTAAAAATCTTTGGAGTTTGGGAATTTTTTATTGGTGCAGGTCAGCAGAATGAGTTCACCCCTGTGCAACAGCAACATTACTTAGACAGAATGTGCAGTAGAAAGGAAGTGCAGGTTTGTTTTTTTTTGCTTGCTTAATTTTGCATGTAAGGTTTATGGTTAGTTGGCGGAGTCCTTTGTTTTTTGGGGTGTTTTGTATTTTTTTATTGTCTAGCTACAAATTAAACTTGCTTACTAAGCATGCTTCTAAATCTCGGTACTTAATGACTGTTAGCTAATTATGCTTTTAGAGCATGAAAATTTTGAAAACCATATATTTATTTTGAAAAGTGTTCTCATTAAAAATAGATTTATCTTATAATTAATTCCTTCTTCAACTCTCATGTTATATTTTTGCTGTGAATTTAGAGAAAGAAGAACTGCTCAATCCAAATAAAATTGTGTCTGTGCAGATAGATACCTGTTACAAAAAAACCCCAGATGGAATCTCATTTGACTTTAGTATCTAACAGTTCTTATGTTCAAAAGTATCCATTTCCTGGCTTTTGTGAAACCTGTGTTATTTTTCTTTTTCATCTGTAGTCACTTAATCAGGTGGAACCCTTCTAAATGGATTTTAAATGGTTTATCCACAATTATGAACAGACATGGGATAAATGGGTGTTAAATGTCTTTTTTTGGAGTAAAGTGATGTTTTTGCATTCACTGAGAAACTGGCCTTCAAATCCCACTAGCAAAATTCACGTCTCTGATGTAACAATGAAATACAGTCAGCATATGATACATGTTGCATTTTCTGAAATGAATTATTTATAAAGGAAGATGGATTTTTAATTATTTTCAGTGCTAGGTTATGTGAAACTTGTGTGTCGTGTGATGGTTAAACAAAGAACTGAGAAACTTCTAAAAACTTTGAAGGATAACATTTGAGGACTGAGAGCATTTGTAGCCTCAGGTGATGCCATGAAACAGCCACTGCATTAGTCTGCCTCAAAATCCACAGCAGAGTTTTAAAGAATTGTTAAGGGAGTATTCAGAGGAGTAGAGGGGAAGGCTTAGTGGTGTTTGACTTCTGATGATTCTGCATACATATAGGATAAAAGGAATTAGATCATTACCACATCTAAACTGGTTTCATTTTTGTGTTACAAAAATCTCCTTGGATTTTTGTAAAAGAAACAGGGATGAAAAGATAGAGATTGGGATGGTGGGAGTGAAAAATCCTTCTATTTTCATATTAGAACATTATAAAAGTAGGACTTAAAACTGTTTAGGAATGACTTTTAAGCTCAGGAATATGTCTATATGTTGCAATAAAGAATCTTCAATATGTTATTTACAAGTTAAACGGCACATACTTGATAAAGTCACACACATATATGAGAATATTGCATTTTGTTACCCAGATTTTATTTGTCTCATTAATCCATGCCACTGAGTTGCATTTTCTTCATATTTTTGTATGCTCAGTTTTAAACTGAACTCTCTGTGATTGTTTGTTTATAGCCCTCACATTGAAATTGTTTACTGCCAGCAGTTGAAATTAAGAATAGTGCCTCAGCCCAAGAGGAACAAAATTTCCAAATTAGAGGCTCAGCACTTTTCATTTCTGAGGCAGCCTTTATATCACATTCTCTCAGAAAGCAAATAGAGAAGGCATTTTAACAATTTAGGTCTTGGTAAATGATTTTGTTATTTATTTGTTAAATCGCGTTTAGCATTAAAATGCTGCTTAAAATCAGTTAGGATATTGATGTGTATCTGGAAGAGGAGCATGAGTGCTAAATGATGTGCAAAGCTGCCTTGGTGTTTTTTCTGCTTCTCCCTGCTCTACCCTATAGTGTCACTGAATTTGTGCCCACTGCTGTTCCTAGAACAGGAGATCTATGTGCTTGTGTACTAGAAGAGACTGGTGGGTGGGTGGGGGGAAAGTCCTGCCAAGGACTCTTGAAGTGTAATGAAGCCTGGTCTTAATGTAAAACTGATGTTATGCTGGCGTGGCTGGGATTGAGATGTGTAGTCCTGTGGCACATAACAAGTGTTAATATCTACACATAAGACTAATAATCTATCTCCAACTTTTTCCTTTGTGTAACTCCAGAACTGTGATTCATTGTTTTACTCTATTTACTTGATACTTTGGTATGTATTATAGATAATGGATTGTGAAGAGGGATTGTTCAGTATATTAAAGACTGTGAAATTTTAGGTCAGCAACTCATCAGGAAAAGTTTTATATTGTACTTGCTATGACTATTTTTTCCATAGATAGATGCTAGAATACATCTAAAATAGTCTCAAAATAATGAGGAACTTATAATGCTGAAAATATGCAGCATAATTTAAAAGGTTTGTGTCTGAACAGTGTGTTTTCCATATGTGTCATGGCAAGCTTGTTCCCTGAGGTCACTGTTTTGGACAGAATAACTGCAGAAGATGGTTTTTAAATGTAAATCAGTTACATATGCTGCTTTCTGGTTCCTAGATGTAAAAAAAGGTTACTCCTTTTGCCTAACACAATATAAGGTGATGGATATAAAGTTCCATCCAAACAGGAAAGACATTTTTTAATACCTTTAAGCTTTGTCCCCTAGTACTGTAAATTCCATGCCATGTAACTCTTTTCATTAATTTAGTGAGCTTTATATTTAAAGCAGACAGGAAAATTGTGAAAGGCATCATTGATCTAATGGTTAGAATTTTTCTCATTACTAGCCTTCGTTAAAACAAGCTAATGTCTGTTTGCTTTTGTTTTGTTTTTCTCTTTTGTTAGCATTATCCTTTTGCGCCAAAGTAGTTCTTCAGAGCGGGGTACGCCTTGGCTCTAATTGTAACAATTCTTTTGTTTAGATGTTTATATTTAACACCCCCTCCCCCAAACCAACCAACCAACCTCAAAACCCCCTTTATTTTCAGCTCATTGTGTTCCTGTTTAAACTTCAGATCTTGTTCTTTGCCAGTTCCAGTTTAGATAACTCTTTCTTGAAAGCATTAGATGAGTGTGTTACACATTGATCCAGAGATCTTGCTGTGTCCTAAGGTCATATTAGATTCTCTTCTGTCTGTATCACAGTTTTCTGATCAACTTTCCTTCACATCCTTTCTTCAGATGTTTTCTTTGCATGGATTCCAAGTTAGCCAAGAAAGTTACTTTCTTTTTATACTATTGATATGTTTTGCTTCTCCTACTACCGTCCTCAAGATTTTCATCTCTCTGATAACTTCATCTTCCTCTATTATAGTGTCACTTTCTCTCTTTGTCCACATCATTGACAAGAGTACTAGATTAAATACTTCATGAGAGTAATCCTTGAGGAATTTAAAATCACCTGTTTCTTACCAGATGTGTTCCTGTTCACTGCTGTCATTTTCCTTCCCCCAACAACTCCTTAATTTGTTGCATGTTTTAAATTTGGCTGCTAATCCTTTCTTTCTGACTTTTAATACAAGCTCTAATGTGACACTGCCTGTAATGTGTCCCTGAAATCCTGCTAGATAAGATTTTCTTTGTACCTCACTTATGTTGTATTGAAAATCTATAGAAGAAAAGCTGTCAGGCTAGCCTAGTGTGATCCATAGTTGGTAAAAATCCCATTGAGTTACATTGTGTTTTCCAGGCTGAAATAAGTTTTTAATTAGAGCTGTTGCATGGTCTTGAAGAAAATCTGTTACAGTGGATGTTCTGGGTTTTTATTGTTTATTGGTTTGGGGGTTTTTTTGCAAGGGAGTGATGGTGTTTATGTACGAGTGTGTACTTTCAAAGGGGCAGTAGTATTAATGAAAATTAGGTCCAGAAAGAAAGGTGTTGCAGACTGCAAGGCTCCTGAGTGTCAAAATTAATTTGTGTTGGAAATGAGATTTTATACTACTAATAACAATGCAAAGCCACTTAATAATATCTAAATAAACCTGAGATTTACTCATATTAAATAATACTGACTAGGATTTTTTCTTTCCCTGTGTGTAGTACTTGTTATTCAAATGAAATTCAATAGATATAACTAAAAAGACAGAATTTAAATTTCAGCTGAGCCTTAGGATGCTACAAGAAGAGTGTTTCTGGAGATTTTCAAATTTTGCCAAGGGTCAAGGAACTCTTTTTCATCCCTACAATGCTTCCACTTGATGTAGTGTAAATTGTCATAGTGATGTTAAGAAAATATAAAAGACACACATTTTGTTTTAAAATCCTTGCAGTTGATAACGCTGAAAATATTGCTGTAAGTTTGCTTCTTCCCAATCACCCCCTACCCCATTTCATTTTTTTATGTACTGTGCCATTACGGTTGTTGCTGAATGCAAATATTCCTACCTTAAGATAGAGCACACAAAGTCAAGGATATTTAATTGCAGGAGATTTTGTTTCTATGTAAACATTAATTTATTAATGCAAGGCAGCTGGCTATGATATTAAGTAATTTGCTAAGTAGGAATATTTGATGGAACATGGATTTTAATCATATTCTTTAACTTCCTGGAGAAATACTACTTTTTATGCAATGAACCATTGTCAATCCCATGATCATAGGCTACTCCAGAAAAGTTTGTGTTAAGTACTCCATTGCCATATACATTATATATTCTATGGGATAGAATGTAGGAAGTGAAGAAATTGTAAGTACATCATTTGTGTCTCCTATAGTATTTGATCAAATAACTATCATTGACCAGACACTCGCTTCCATAGGGAATGTGCATGTACAGTGGAAGAAAAATGCAATCTGCTCTAGGCCAAAAAATCAACAGACTTTGCCATGGCCTACTCTACTTTATATTCTATTTAACATCCATTTCACGGACTTTTAAACAGTTTCACAGACTTACGAATGCTATGAGGCTTTTAATTCATTTAGAGGGGCTGGAACTTAAACCAATTAATTTGTCCTTTATCCTAGAATTAGAAGTAGTGGCATCTTTAAAACTGCAGTTGTAGTGAACTGTGTTATAAACATTTTTTACAACTTTCATACAGCCGACTTGCTTTTGGTTTAGTATTCTAAGAGGCAGATTAGCAAATAGTATTTCAATTTGTACTTGTTATATTATCGCTCTTTTTATTGCAATCTGCTCTGCCACCTGATACACCGTGAGCTGATCCCATTGAAAAAATAGGATACCTGCAAAATTAATTGATATCACTTTAAGATTCTGTTAACTGAAGCACTTATTTCCTGACCTAAACCAACATGTTAGGATTTAATTAAAATGATGGCATCTGCTGGTTTTTCTTATTATCTTGAACCAAATCGAAGTTCAATGGAACAGAAAACAGTATTCAGACAAAACCAGAAAAAACAAACATACCAACAGTGAGTGTGATGTTATAAATACAGGCTGGCTCTTATTTAAGGACATGCATTTCCAGCATGATGAATGAATGTCAGTGTTTGTCATATGAATAATAGAGACAACATTTATCTGTAAATGTGAAAAAAGAGTGGGTTCCCAATTTTTTATGTAGAAGAATTTTAAGTCCTCAGTTCTTGAAGATGTTGAAGTGAAAGGTTTGGATTTTTTTTTAATTAAACCAAAAAAATTAATTCAGGCATTTTAGAATAATTTTCTAAAGTATAAGAAAAATGAAACTTTTTCAAAGAAGCTTGGCAATTGCTTTTGGTTTTAGTTACCTAAATCTTCCTCTTGCTTTGAGTTTCTATATTCTTCCTTTCACTATTCATAGAGATATGTGTCAAGTTTTACAATAAATAGAAAGTTGGCATGATTTACAGTCTGCTGTTGATCTCTGTATTAGTCTGCTTCACTTTAGTCCTAATATTTGGTATTTCCAAAAATGACATGAATTCGTGATAATGGTCTTTAGTGATAGAAACACTGTGTTTATCAGAACAATTGTTACTAGAGTTGGTTGGTACTTCTGTGCTTAGAAGTAGTTTGACTATTATTTTTTAAGTGACGACACAGTGCTGGCCATAGGAGTGATTTATCTAATAGTATCATTCAGTTAACGTGTAGCTTACTAACTAGAAGAAAGCACCTTCTAGAACCCTTTAGAGAAAAACTGAGTCTGTTTTCAGCTGCAAGTAAATTCATTACTTATTTTTTGACACTGTTACCTTCTGATGTCAATTTTTTTTTTGATTCATGAGATCTTCAGGTAGCTACCAAGTCTTTGACATGTTAAATGTATAATTTCACTTCTATTGTTTGACAGTGTTTCATGAGCAAAGGCCAAGTAATTTTGTTATATTTGAAATAAAAAGGGCATAAAAAAGGTAATACTATTGTATACTGCTTTAGGGAGTTATTAAATGTATATCTGCAGGAAGAATATTTTAGGGTGATGGCAAGTGTTCCTTCTGAGGTACATGACTTCTTCCTTTCACTGCCTTTTATATAGAAGGCTCTCAGAGGATAAGCCTTGCATGTGTAGTTTCAACATTTTTTTCTGAAGGAGAGTGAGGAGTTGCAATGATGTGTAGAAGTATCTGTTAATTTCTTCCTAGTAATTTCTGAACCAGTCTATTTAAGGGGTCTATTGAACTTGACAGGAGGGACTGAGATCTTAAAGACATGAAATTGTTGCATGTTTACAAAAAGAAAAATAATTTTTCTTTTTGTTTTTTGCTTTTTCATTTGCACTCCTATATTTTGCACTTGGTTTTTCAGTGGCTATTGGAATACAACTGTTTTTAAAATTGTACCATTTTTGTGATCTAATGTGTGAGTTTCACTCATTACAGTTGCACAGGCTCAGGGTTGTGAAACCGGATATCGGAACATACATAGTAAAATACTTTGATTTTGAAAATTGTTCGCATGCCATATCTTTTTGGTACCGTAAATTTCTTTACCATTATTTGTTATGGTATCACTCCACTGACTCACTGAGTGACCTGAATATCAGTAGAAAAAATTTCTTTCCCATCCTCCTCTGTAGTAAGAGTAAAAGCTTTATACTCTCTACTGAACATGCAAACCAAAAAAATTACCATGAATGAATGTTATTCTAAGTGGATCTTCTTTGCACTGTGAACTATGCATCTTTGTGAAACAATGTGTGAACCTCTGCAGAAATTTATATGCCTGCTGTAGAAGCATAAGGTGTGGTAACATCTAATGAGCCTAAGCTGTAAGAAGTGCTTCTGTCTAGAGTAGCAGTGAGGACTATTAATACCACAGGCTTTCAAGACTGATATCCAGCAGTACTAATTGTTGTCTGGTGAGTTATGAGGAAGGTTAAATAATGTGAGAACACTGCTGTGTCCTTTTTGGTTTGGTAAAGCTGATTTAAAGAGGTCATTCTCTCCTCTGTGTGACAAGTTGGAGGACTTAGTTTTTGTAATGGCTGTGACATCTAACTTAGCCAGAAACACTAGGTTGGAGATGTCTAGCATGAGTTCTAGTGGACTACAAGGATACTTTTGAACTGCCATTCTAATGACATGCTTAAACAAACTGTGCTGGTTGAAAACTTCAAGATTATTGTCTTTTGTTGAAATGTTGTTTATGTACATTTTGTATTGGACCAAAGGAAACCTTTGCCAAACTTGCTTCCTCCCTCTCTATGTGCTCAATCCAACATTGTCTTGGCTGAGGCAAAGAAGGAAGTTTTCTAAGATCCTGTGCATGCACTAGTTTGACAGTGTGAAGGAAGATAAAGACCTTTCAAGATATGCTATTTAAACCCACACACCAGTCTACTGAAAATAAAATATACAGAGCAATTTTGGACTCTGTAGTTAGCGGAACTTAGTTTTCTCCTCTTATAAAAGTCACTGTAAACTGGACTAAATTCAGACTTTTATGGCCTCTTGATATGAACTCATTCTTTTCCTGATGAATAAGGAAAATTCTGCCTGGATTCCTGAAAAATTTTCTTGCCCTTACCTCACTATACTTTGAAATGTTTGCCAGGATGTCCCTTTGCTTTGTCTTCCCAAAAAGGAACTATAACATGTTTCTAAAAAAAAATATTTACACCAATTTCCCTAAAATACCTTGTTAAATCTGCATCTGTGTGAAGTTATCTGTAAATTTTCTTTTCAATAACTCAGTATGTAGTAGATAGGATATAATATTTTCAGATGTATAGTCTTTACAAAAATGCTAAAAAAGGACCCGAAATGAGGACATAGAAAACTCGCTCTCCCTCGGGGCATTCAGGTTCTAGCTAAAAGTCAGTGGGTAATATGCCTACATAAGAATTGAGAAAAGGAGAAGAGATATTAACTAGAAAATCCTATACTGCAATCATGCTCTGGACTTGACTTCAAAGGAACTATTCTAAATGAAATTGCCAACAGTCACTCTCTTCTACAGAGAAATGGCACTACTTCTTGCTATGCCTTTCATATGTAAAATGTCTTATTTTCTGATGTAGACTTATATGATTTTATATATATAAAACTCAGTGATATGTAGTCAGTAAAAAAGTGATATCCAGACCTAGAGGAAGTTAAGGCTGACTCTTGCTGGAAGAAAGCAACTTGGACTGTAGCTTTTTGTTTGGGAATTTAAGAAAAAAACTCTCCCTGTTTTTCCCCTACATGTCTTTTGGCTATACTTTCCCAAAGTAAGATTAGTTCGTATCTCAAAAACTGAAGCAATATTAGTTTCTTAATTTCTGTAAGTAGTTATGCTCAGACATGGCAACTTCTACAGAACTGGAAACATATGAAGGTTGAACATTGTCTTTTTTTTCTGACAGTTTTTAGAGTACAAAGGTTTTGCAGGAACACATCTACAAGGGCCTGGAAGTAACCCACAAAATGGAATTAGGATGATAATAGTCTAAGAATCTCTGTGTTTCCAGCCAGTTTCTAAAATGGGACCATTCACTTCTTAAGCCAGTCAAGTATAGGGCAAGTCTATGTTGGAGAAGTGTAACTCAAAGCAGGGTAATTACCTTATAGAGAAACCAACTCACTACAGTGATTCAGATGCACATTTTCAGTGGCTTGTTGGCCTAATCTTTATCCCTACTGTTGTGCTAATAGTATGGGGAATACTTTGCTTTGTGCTAGGTGGGTTCTTGTTTCCTGCTGACTTCAGAAGTCAGCAGGGCTCAAACATTGTGCCAGTGGTTACCAGGGAGTTGCAATTGTCACGTTTAACTCCCAGCTGCAGCATTTCCCAAGTTTCTTGATTGCCTGCTGAATTAATTTTCATCA
Source organism: Serilophus lunatus (assembly GCA_013399895.1). Classification (NCBI taxonomy): domain Eukaryota; kingdom Metazoa; phylum Chordata; class Aves; order Passeriformes; family Eurylaimidae; genus Serilophus; species Serilophus lunatus. The sequence goes on from VXBA01005046.1 coordinate 38,795, forward strand.
TTTTTTTGACAAGTAGTTTATTTGCTGTGGAGTGGCAGTATTAGGATAATAACTAAGTTCACTAACTTTAGCTTTGGTGAGGGCCAAGAGGGACAGAGTACCATCTAGCTCCTCTAAAAGCACACTTTTTTTAAGGAAGTGTATATTAGTTCTTTAACTTTGGGAAAGAGGAAAGGGAAGATCCAAGGATCAGGCACACCAGAGTTAGTAGTCCTGCTGAAACACAGGAAGCAAAACCAGCAAGGGGTTTAATCGTTGCCTATATGTGTTTACCTAATGCATGCGATGAGAACCTACCATTGGGTTCCATTAGCCAGTAATGAAAGATAGACTCCTCAACATCTACTGAGATTTGGTGCAAGATTTTCATATCTTTCATACTTTTATTCCAAAATAAGCAACTCACATCCATATTTTGATCAGTGTTTTCAGAGATTTTTGTTTAACATATGAAAGATTAAGTTGGGTAAAGGAAATTTGTACCGAGATTTTGCACTAGTTACCATCTGCATGCAGCTATAATTACAACTCTATTGTTCTCACATGTTGATTTAGAATATGACAGACTATGGTCCTCTTTCCAATAATTTACATTCCCTGATGCCAAAATGACTCCTGAAGAGAGTTAGGAAGTGTTTTTGTAGATAACTTTAGCAGAGATATTTTCAGATCTGATTATTTAGCTGAGTAGCAAGGCAAAGATCAAAAGAGTCCTTTCACTCTTAAAAATGTTACTCTTTAACATTTTTATTATTTTCAGTTGCACACATATTAAGTATACTCGACTTTTTAGTGTCAAAGAGGAGCTGTAAGCTGCCACCGAAGTGCGTAAGTCTGCCATAGCAGACTTAATAGTGGATATACAGATTGCTGAAACCTGAAAGAATTAAAGGAAATTATGTTAAATTATATATTTTCTAATTTCTTTTGCACTCTAGATGACAATAATAAAAAATAAAACACCTTTATATCAAGGCTAGTTATATAAAGTTCAAACAAGCAGACAAGCTTTCGTGGGAAATTGTAGTACCTTTTTTAACCTGTCTGCAATGTAAGAAATCTATACAGACTCTACTTGTAGCGGTTTGACCTGGGCTGGATGCCAGGGACCCACTAATAGCCACTCTCTCACTCCCCCCTGCAAACAACAGAGAGAAAATATAACAAAAGGCTTTGTGAGTTGAGATAAAGTCCATAAAAGATTCCTCACTAATCACCGTCACAGGGAAAACAGACTCCATGGTTCCCTGCTGCTGGTCAGGGAGAAGAGTCTTTTCTCCCGCATTCCCTTGGGGTCCCTCCCACGGGAGATAGTCCTTCATGAACTGCTCTGGTGAGAGTCCACCCACAAGCAACAGTTCTTCAGACACCGCTGCCACGTGGGTCACATTCCACAGGGTGCAGTCCTTCAGGTACAGGCTGCTCCAGTGTGGGTCCCCCACAGGCCACAAGTCCTGCCAGGAAATCCTGCTCCCACATGGGCTCCTCTCCCCACAGGCTACAGGTCCTTGCCAGGACCTTGCTCCAACATGGGCCTTCCATAGGGTCACATCCTGCTTCCAGCATCCACCTGCTCCGGCGTGGCTCCTCCACGGGCTACAGGTGGATCTCTGCACTCCTGTGGTCCTCCGTGGGCTGCAGGGGCACAGCTGCTTCACCACGGTCTTCACCATGGGTTGCAGGTGGGTCTCAGCTCTGGCACCAGGAGCATCTCCTCCCCCTTGTTCTCCACTGACCTTGGTGTCTGCATTGTAGTTCATAAGTTGTCATTCTGGTCCCCTCTGGCAACCATCTTCATCTAAACAAATTTTTTCCCTTCTTTCTTAAATATGTTATCACAGAGGCATTACTTTAACTACTGATTGGCCTGGCCTTGGTCAGCAGCCTCCCTCTCAGCCCCCCCACTGCTACCAAAACCTGTCCACAGGCAAAACCAATACTCTGCTTTAAAAGTTAAAATAAGAACATGAATGACCATCTTTGAACATCCTTGTACTACGAACTATTCAGTTTATTTGTAGTATGTGGTTCACAATTCTCAGTTACATTAAAAGATATTAATATATCAGTATTGCAATAGAAGATTTTATTAGTTCAGATTTCTGAATTACTTAGATTTTTTTAGGAGGTCATATTGCAGTGAGACAAAATTCAAACGCTGAAACTGATAAAGTGTCACATTCAATACTGTTTGCTTTTGCTTGTTCTGTGTTTACTGAACAACAGCTTGATCTTTCCATTTGACTCTTTCCTGCTTTGTGACCTGTTCCTGCCACTTAATTTCACTATAGGCTTTACCTTTGAGATACTGAGAAGTATTTACTGAGTATTTTCAACATACCACTCCACTCCTGTTTTACATTGTTATGCCCCTTACATCTGATGGCTGCAGCTGTATCCTTTCATGTTAAAATTTGATTCGTATCAGAGGTTTTGCACGACCATTGCTGTTGCAGAAACCTCATTGTGAAGGTTGTCACAACAACAGTCCCTACATATTTTGATCATGCAACAGTAGTCATGCAGAGGTGGAGAGATGTGAACTAGGTGGTCTTTAAAATTCCTTTCCAACCCAAACTATTCTATGGTTCTAATGAAAAATGTCTGAGATTCCAGTTTATCAGTGGATTTTTTAAAAAAGCAAGACACTTTTTAGGACCAATTGTTATACATGCCAGGCTCTGACAGAAGAAATGTATGAAAGTTGACGTACTGTTCAAATTGTTATTTGGGTAACATCTTGACATGGAGGACTTTTTTGAATTTAAGCTTAAGTAGCCTTGATTTCTCATTCCTAGAGTGATACGTAGGTTTTGCATATATAAAATTGCTCAATAAAGTAATTTGTGGTACAATTGTATTGCAGTTTCAATACAACTAGGTTAAAGCATTGATTCAAAATTTAACATACCTGTTATTTCTAAACTTTCAAGTAATTATTTTTGCTAAAATAAATAGGAAAATAATCTGAAGAAGTGAAATTTTGCAATTTTTTCTTATAGGTATACTGGAATTATTTTCATAGGCAAGGCAGTTGAAGCAGTATGTTTTTCATCCATTTCAGACGTTGGATGGGAACTACTAGGGAAATCTAAATGGATCAATAACAGATTAATCAAAATCATGAGAATTCCGTTAGAAGAAAAGTCTCTGTTGGTAACCCTTAACAGCAGCTAACAAATTACAATTAAAGATTCTAAAGCTCTTAAACTGTCTAAGAGCTCACTAGTCAAAAAAAATAAAACTAAATAACCCTAAAAGTAGTATTTTATATTGTTCCATTTAGAAGGTCACAAGATTCAGCTGAAACAGATCATGGTGGTAGAAGATTTTGGATTTATTTTTCCCAGGCTAAAGCATGCTTGAGGAAAATCCAAGTTTCTGTTTATAAAGTTTGCTTTTTTCCTGATGGGAAAAAGTATGGTTTTGCTGAAGTTAAAACTTCTCAGTTAGCATAGAAAGGAGGGAATCCCTGCAACTTTCTTCATGAAGTTTTAATAATATTTTAGGTAGGACTGGCCATTCAGCTTGTTTTGTTTTCTTTCCCTGCTACACGGGTCAGATAAATGATCAGTCTGACCCAACTTGTGCCTGCAGCAACAGGTGATGCTATTTTGTGAAAGCATTCCAGCTGGGCCACTTTCTGCTGTCCAGTCCACTTCTACTCTGCTCCTTGCTTCTCTCCAGCTCTAATGATCATGTCAGAGATGTTGCTGGTTATGCAGTGGAGACAAAATAGTAGAAATGACAGAAGAAACTAACTGAATTTATTTGAAAATGTTCCTGCTTTGCAGTAGGAAAAAAACCTTAATTTTTTAAAGGAAAGTGATGCAAAACTATCTTTCAGTTCACCCTCACAATCTCCATTATTTTTCCCTTATACACTTTTTCCTTTTAACTAAGTATGTTGCTCTGACTTTATGGCAAAAAAAACCCAACAAACTCTTTTGGTTAATTCTTGCAGGAAAGATTCTTCTAAACAAACTTGAGCAAAAGTAATGCAAGAAGAGAAGTAAAACTTTTACATAGTTCAAGGTCCTACCAAAAAATACTCCAAAACTATGCCAGACTTTCTAGGTTCCCAAATTTGTGCCAGGAAAGTTCTGGAAGTTGAGATTTTTGCCTTTGGCCGTGACCCTAATCCTCCTTGACAGGCTGAGCAGTCAGACTTCTGAGTTGCACTGGGACCCTGTCCAGATTCACTGATAGTGATGAGAAGGCTTCCCTCGAGATAGGGTCTGGTGACACAGCTAGGGAAGCTGTCTGCCTCCTGTCAGAAGTGTGTCGGTTCAGAATGGAGTACTAGGGCAGTCTTTGGCCAAGGGGGAGAGAGCAGGGCCCTACGGCCACATTGTCAGAGCACTGCATCTTCTTTGGCTTTAAAAGATATTTGGAGATCCTGTCCCTACTGGAAATCAGTGGCAAGTTCCCAGGACTTCACAAACTTGTGCCCTAACTAGTGCTCATAAAAAACAAAAAACATAACACAAACAGCCACAATAGAATATTCGATTTTGTTCTGGTAACTCAAGCTTAAATGTTATCTGCTATTTCTAATGCTTCTATAGCATTAAGTAAGCATATCTGCATTGAGATGTGACTGAAGTGTCCCAATGCCATTATAAATGTGTTATTGAATTTAGGAGGTACTCCTAACGGTTTCTCCAGAGAGAGTGTTTTCAGAGAACACATCTGGATCCTCATGCAGAAATAGGTGGCAGCTAAGGCCTAAACTGATTCTTACAGTTATTCTTCATGAAGTAGTAATGAGTTTTTGGTAGCAATTTTTAATGCCTCAGTTAACCTGTTTCAATTACTTTTCCTTTTCTTATGCTGATTATGTGCTAATCAGAGATCTAGTGTTTGTCCTCTCACTTTCTCAGTGCTGAGTAGAAATCAACTGTATTCCTCTCTCAAGATATATGAGGAGTTGATGAAAAAATTGGCAATAGAAGAATGCCTCTCCATTTGGTTTCTACATTTTTATAAAAGATTGCTGTAACAAATGTATAAAAAAATTAAGCCCTAAATATGTTTCTTAAGTCTCAGTAATGTGGGTGTTGTTTCTCCAATGCTTATCTTGTACATGCTTAGTAATATGATACTTAGTTAAAATGTGAAACTCATGGATAATATTTGTATATCTCATTTGATAAAATTTTTAGAAAACTCTGTCTTCTACTCTGCAGAAGTGTTCTGAGGGGAAAAAAATGCAGCAGATAAATTTCATCTTCAGGTCCTGCTCTATCATCTTTGGCAGGTCTGTAAAAACAAACTGATGGATAATGCCATGAGTGCCCAGAAGGAGTTGCACGGCAATGGTCATGATCATCAGGCAGAATACTTTTTCATCATTCTAAGTAATATATTGATACATACTAGGGAAACAATTTCCATTAATAATATTCTTAAAGACTCAAATCTAGTGCTTGTTTGTTTAGATATGCATCTTTTCAGTTGAGTTTTTCATCCTCCAGATTTTGTCTTAAATGGGACCCATAACTGATAGCTAGTTTTCATCTCAAACAAGGATCAAACCCTAATTCTATAGAAACAGTCTTGTGTCTTTGAAATTTGTTGGCAAATTTCCTGAGAGGTTATATATTATCTGATTTGCAAGCATGTCAAATGGTGTGGCAGTTTCAGAAAAAGTTTAATATAAAGAAACAGTTTTAGAAGCTAGAGTCCTTTTTCATTACTGTTGTCTGTGTTGATCTTATGCAGGCTAATAATAATTTATTTTTTCTTTTTTAATTACTTCAACTTCTTTATATACTTCATGGAAATAATAGGAAACATTTGATTTAGTGGAAATTGTCTGCCTGGTTTTTCAAGCAGTGCTATTTATCTGTGTCTTATTGCACATCCCCAACAGAGCAGAATGAGATGCTGATTAGTTTTGTGCTCCCCTGTGCAAGGTAGTTAGATCTGTAGTTACATGTGTGTGCACTGAGCCTTCAGGGTGTCTGTGATTGTACTTGGTATAAATTGTTGAATCTTTTCTGGAAGAGTGTAGTTTCTTAATGCTCAGGTAGTAAAAGAAGAAAGATTTTTTTTCTGTGAAAATAAATGTTTATATATAGTCAGTGAGCCTTCTTGTGTACTGCCTTCCAAACCAAAGGGTTAATGTACCTCTGCTGTCAGCTGCTCTAAACCTGCACCTACACATAGAAAGTTTCAAAATCCAGCACTTCCAATGTACCTTTAACATGGACATAAAGGGAATTTTTGTGTCATCCCTTTAGGCAGCCTGCATAAAGATCAGCTGTGCAGAATGCTCATGGTATTAGAGAGTCAGGTATATCTCTGGAATATATTGCACTCCAAAAAAGGCTAAGGAAGAAAACTATTTCAGAATTAAAACACTGGTGTGCCTCTTTCAGTGTCTGTGCTTTGGAATCTGTCATGCTGCATAGGCATGGCTTCTTGAAAAACAGACTTGAAGGGTTGAATACACTGTATGTTCTTGGAGTTTGGATCTTCCGTAACCTGCTCTGCTATAACCTGCTGCTGAATAGTTTAATCTTGATAAACTGTTTTTTTGGGGAGGTGGGGCTTCATATCCTGACTGGGGCTATAGTTGGTAACAGGAAGTTTGCAAAAAAGGTTTATTCATTTGTATCTGTTATCTGAAATGTTCCTGTTCTTGCAGTCAAAAAGATGAGTAAAATAGAGGTGTGGAGAATATAGATGATGAATACGTATTTTGTTCAGACCAATAATCTAATATCAGACTGTCACACATCATTTCACTAAGCCTCCAGTTCACTTTTTACAACTGGGTGCAATTGAGATAGAAAATATCATCTGATTAGATAAAAAATGATTTTTAATTAATTATTAATTATTCAGTAGTGTCTTACAGAATTGGAATCCATTCAAAGGGGACCGCGAAGTGCTCCCTGCTTACACATATGATACCATGGGATCTTGTCAACTGAATTTGGCACAGTTGCATCCAAGGAAGATGTGGTATGTATCCATTCTTCTCTAAAAAGTGTATTGTTGACAGCCTGCTGCTCTCAGTATTCTTCCTGTGCACTGGGCTGAGATTTTTTCATTTCATGCATCATCATTCATAGCTTGCTGGAATAATTCCATAAAGTCAGTACATATCCTTCATACACACAAACAGAAGAAGGAACAACATATTTTTGCTGTTTGTTTTGAAAGTTGGGCACATTTACATAGATCTAATCTTCCTTTTCACCTGCTGCTGAAGTCTATTAGGCAGGAAGGGAGAGGAACAACCTCCAGTTGTTTTAAAGCCTTTGTGAGCTTGGAGTCCATTACTAATTTGTCACAGAGTTGGGTTTTCTGTGTAGTTTTTATCACTACAGTTAATATGGAAAACAGTCTTGATGTAAAGGAAGATAACACACAGGTATCCCAAAAAATCCCAGAAGTGGAAAGATTTAGGAAAATTTATTTCCAAAGATGAGAACACTGAAACTAAAGAACATTAAACCTATCAGTGTTAAAAACACTGGGCCTCAGGAAAAGATGTGCCCTTGTTCTTCTCAGGGACTTTCATTGTTTCTCCAGGCCCTTGTGCTTGAGGACCTTCTGAAATGTCTGCAAAACTTTTCTTCCCGTGACAGGGAGCCAATCCCTGTGGAATACAACGTGTTCTTGGGACAGATGCCTCCCTCTTGTGTGGGAAAATTCCCCTGAGTGAACATACACCTTCATCTCCTTGAAACAAGTCTTCCAGATGTGTTTGATCCAGGCTCATATTCTGTGTAGCCTTGTTTATTAATTCGTGGTGATCAGCAAGAAACTGGCTCATTGCTTGAATTTTTCTAGTGTGAGAAGGAGTCAGCTGATGAGGAACGAGTATAATGGGGTGTCAGGGATGTGGGGCAGGAAACTGCTGTTCCATGGGCTTGACCTTTGCATGCCTTTTACTACTTGGTATAGCCTAAAACATCAAAATTACCTAAATTGCATGAGCAAGCCAATATATCAAGTTGGCTTTTTGTATCTGTTTTGATGGGAAATACAATGTCTGGCTTCTTTAGTCAAGGTATGCTGCTTGCTGCTCACGCTCCAGGCTGTAGCTGCAAACCTTTGGCAGCAATGTCAACCTGAGGATCTCTCGCTGCTGATCTTCCTTTCTGTCCGTTCCCCAATCTCTGGCTGCTTGTTCATGTCTTAGTGGTATCCTGCCAGTTCTGGAGTCGTACTGAGAACAAGGCATGAATGAAGAAATAACATGCTGTGACGGGGATGGCAAACAGCAGAAATCTCCTTGGACTGCCTGTGTTGCTGCGTGATTCCGACACCTCAGCACCACTGATTGTAAGACATGGAAATATAATGACCAGTATATCATCAGGAGAGGAGAGGGATGTGTTCATCCTAGTCCTTTGTTATATGTATACAAGGGTATCCATTCACTTCTGTAAAAGAGAGCTGAAAAGAGTCCTGAATTTTGTCCAGAATAGAAAATGTTAGGGTTGAACTGAGATTGAACTGCATGGTCTGGAGACTGATAAAATAAACATGTGATTTAGGTGCTGATTAAAGATGTATGTGTTTATGAAGGAAAACAGCAGGAAGTTCTGAAAGGCAGATAGAGAGAGTAATGGGCAATTAACGACATCAGTGCCATATTTTGAAACAAGATGGAAAAGAAGGGGGCTGATCTGGGGCTCATTGCCAACTGCTAGAGGCACAGTATTATGAAAAATTTGCTGTTCTGAGTTTTCCTTTGTTTAAGGAAAACTAACTAATATATTATTTATTATTAAACACAACTGTATCAAATTTATGGGAGATTGGTCTTTCTGATTAGTCAAATGAAAGGAAAGATTTGTTTGGATTTTGATTTTGTTTTTTCATTTGCCTTTGAAAGTTCAATTTATTTTTTTTTTTTTTAGAAGCAGCATTTCACACATTCGGATTTTCAGGTTAAACCTGATTCAGCTCTTAATATTGCTCACTTAGGATAGGAATGATTGCCTTTTTCAACTGAGCCCTCATTTCTAGAAGTCGTGTTTTTCCTGTAGATTTGGGATGGGTTTTGTTTATTGTTTTTACTTTCAAATTACTGATCTATGGCTTTAAGACTGCATCCAAAAAACACAATTTAGGTTCTAAAGTAAGCTATGTTATTTCACATTTATATCTCTAGAGATTTCTAGAAATTATTTAAGTATATATGTTTACAGTAACTGGTATATCTTTCCATTTTGAGCAAACATTTGCTGCATGTGCATCCAAGGATGAATAAGTCTCTGGATAGTAAGGTTTGTTAAAGGTCACATGGCAGCTCACAATGGTACAAACTTTTGGCGGAGCTTCTAACCCAAGTCTGAGTGTTGCATTGCACTGTAGGGAAAGTTCAGGTAGCGCTAGAAACTGCTATTTTTGAGTAAGCCTCAGACCCTGTATGCTTGTAATGTCCAAGGTGATGTGCAGCTGATGGCTGGTCATCACAGTACCTGCACAGGTGTGACTTGCATGACCTTTGTCTGCATATCACAGGAAAAATGATCATTGTAAGTCAAGGCACCTCCATGTGCTTCAGGCTCTTACAAATAATATATACTTGGCTCTATCAATATTCTGGCAAAAAAAAAAGAATTTCCAGGGAGTTTTGTCTAAGCCTTTTTCTAAGCTCAGCTAAAGTATAAAGGGAAATGTGAGTACATATTCTTGTTGATTTTCTGACTATATTGTGCATTAACATTCTGACTTGTCCACAAATATTTATCTAAGGGAAGAAATTAAATCCTTTTTTTGCAGTTTCAGCAATATTGCTTGAATAATGTGCCATGTATAGATTGAGCTCTTCTCACTTCAGCAATACAGCGCTGCAAGAAATGGTCATGTATTGGTTTGGATGCTTTTTAAGAAGCTCTGTGTTTCCTGATGTAGAATAGTTTGAGAAATCGTTAAAGAGATGCAAGAGTGGTGACCAAATATACACCAGGAATTGGATGCTTAGGCTTTCCACAGCACTAAAATTTCCCTCACTAGCTCCAGAGCTGAAAGGAAGCTGGCTGTCTTTGACAGTGTGTGGCAAGGTACTGCCAGTGAGGGTGATGGGCCCAGAGTGAGGTGCTCCATGCTGAGACAGTGTTGTGGAAATAGACTGTGCTATGTGGCTAGTGAAAGTACCAGCACATCTGTAAAAAAGATAGATTCTGAAGATGCTGGATCTCATAACTTTTCAACATCTGCTGCTTTGCATATGTGGCCAATACTGACAGAGAAGTCAAACCTTAAATATTAGTTCTTACTTTCTATTTTCTCTTTTGTAAGGTAATTTGATCTACGCTGTGGACAGTTTGAGGCCAAGTGAGAGTGTGGGACCTGCTATCTTACTACTTTCAAGCATTGGCAGGACCAGGGCCCTGATTTCTGAGACAGGGAACCAACTAAAGATCTACCTGGGAAGTCATGATGACTACTTTCCTAAAGGTTGCAAATGAATAGAATTGTTGCTTATACTATCTTTATCTAAGCCAGCATATTTTAGATCATGAGTTCTTGCCAGAGACTTGCAACATTTTGAAATGAAGTATACCTTGCCTCTGATTCCTCAGAAGATGAGCTACTTCCATAAAAGTCCCAGCCTGTGGCTGGAAGCTGCCTCTGAACTTATCCTATAGCAGGAAGATCTTCTTAGGGAAAGTAGAAAACTTATAAAATTACTAATTAAATGTGATTTCAAAAGTTTGATATTGAATTTCACAAGTTCAAAGTCACTTGCCAGAGTTAGTTCTATAATACTAAATCTTATTTGTTTTCTAAGCTTCGATTCACTTAACAGTCATGACACATTTTGATTTTTAGTTTCAATGGGAAAAATGATAGAAGTGAAATATTTGTGTAACATTTTTAAACATTGAAAAAATGTCATTAGTTCTACTTTCAAGGATGATCAGTTTGTGTTAGTAGGCATAGGATCAGCCTCAAGGAAATGAAACCAAGTACCGTATTTAAATTACAGTGAGAAATTACCCCTCTCTAAATGTTCCCTCTCTTTTTTTGGACACTTTTTCTCAAATGCGAGCATGAACAAAATATTAAATCATCATTTAATACTTTTGGAGGAATACAGCACAGTGTAAAAATCTGTAACTGAACTCCATGCATTTTAACCAGTCCTGTACAATAGAAATAATTTAATAACAGTTTATGCTCAGTTCTAATGGAACATGCACACAAAACAAAGTAGATTAAAACCCAGAGTCCAAATTCTGATCTTAATTAATACCAGCATAAATTTACAGAACATTCACTGAATGCAATATTACACCAAGATCACTGAAAATAGATTGGAGTGTCAATGTACCACAAAATACTGTGTTCTTCTCGCTCATTTAACACAGTTCCATTTGTATAATAACGTGAAGCTAATTGTCCAACTCTAAGTTAGCACATTACACTGGTCTGTAGCTCTTAATTAACAGAACAGGCTTTTGAATAATTTGGAAGTACACTATTTTAAGTTCAGAAGAAATTTAGGATGTATTAAATTAAAGGTAACATTACACATAAGTCATTAGAGTGACAACTTAATTCCATATTCCTAAATACCTAATTTAGCAGCACAGTTCATCATTGCCAACTACATAAACAGGTCACACACATGAAGAGGTACCTACAACCCTTCTACCCCCTGGGCTGCAAGGGCAGCTCCTTCAGGAAGGGCCATTGCCAGCTGAGCCACTATGGAATAAAATATAGAAATTAACCTCCTCAAAATAACTTGTGCTCTCAGATTAAAATTTGACAAATCGTTAGAGTGTCAAAACAAGCAGCACAAATTTAAAATAATTATGTCACATTTGTAGAATTCAAACGCTATATTTTTTTTGTGTAAGAGCAGCACACAACTGTCTCTGAAGAGTCATAATGGTGCAGCTGTCAAAAGCTTAGTAAGGCAGTATAATTTTAGATGAAAATCCTTGTTTAAAGCTTTTCTACAGTGTTGCCAGAGTTCTTCAACACTCAGTGGTAATAAGGCACTTCTTATCACAATGATAGAAATGCTATTGTATTCAGAGTATGTGATAAATATGATTGTCACATCTTATAAAAAAGAAGACTTTTATATAATTTCAACACATCATTAGGATACAAGACATACTATAATTCTTACTTTTATTATGGTAATCTAATAACCATCTAGAGACACAGAAATTGCTATGTCAGATGTGTTTTAGCATCTGACCCACTGATGAGAAGACAATATGTCTGCATGTTGCTCCTTGTATTGAAAGGGTGAACTCCTGTTGCAAAGTCTGGACAACACCATTCTGACCAGTCCTCTTGTGATTTTGAACAGCATCTCTCAAGCCACTATAGATTTTTTATTACAGAAACTATTAAAAATGTACTTGGAAGTTTGAATTTGCACTAGTTGTTAGGAAGAAGGATGGCACATTTCAACAACAATATCTAGGGGTAACCTATGGAATTTAAGTTTTCCTCCCCAGTAACTTTTCAATGGAAATCAAGTTGATGCAAAGGCATATTGTAGATCTTCCCCTTACTCCTTCTTGTATTTCATGTACTTTGAATAGAAAATAGAAACTGAATAAGATGAGACTGAAACTCACCTCTTTTCCTCCTTTCTTTTCCCAGGAGACATAGGAAAATTAAAACAAAAATTTCTTAACTCTTTTTTACTAGTTTCCCAATAAAAGAATCTGCACTTCCAAAGTGTGCATTTCTGTTAAAAATGTATAACATACCTTGAAGAGGGTGGAAATCTTCAGCCTTGACTCTGTGTGTTTATCCATATTCTTATTACCATCTGCCTTCCCAGTGGACCACAGCCACAGCCTAGCAGCTGTCACCAAGTTGTGAGCTGTCACCCTGTGACTCACAGCCCTCTCCCAGCTCTGGCACTGAAATCTGAAGCTACATCCAGGGAGTTCACAGGCACAAGGCCACTGGAGACAGGATAAGTCCCAGTCAGCTCTGCTCCACACAAGCCCAGAGAGCTGCTGGGGCCCTGCTCTCGAGGACAATGCAAACCTATGACCTTCTAAAGGCAAAGGCAAAAGTCATATTTCCAAGGCCACACCAGTCAAACTTATGCTGGATTTGAGACAACTGTTGGCATTGGCGTTAGTGAGGATGTACTGGAAGTTAAAAAGATGTCCTGTCTAGCATCCTAATTGTGAGAACCTGGGTGTTCCCTTACAACCAGTCTTAATAAAATACTCAGAGAAAGTGTTAAGGGATTAAGTATAACATAATCTATTTGGATGTGTTCCTTTAGGTCCACTCAGCTGCAGAGAAGATTCAATGTGTTTTGTGGCTAAGGAAGGAGACATTCCGTAAGTATTTTTTTCATGCTTCTTGTGGCAGAGACTCTGTGGGAAAATACCTTAATGTATTTTGTCCTTCTGTTTCTCTATAATCACCCAGCCAAAACTATGAGAACAAACCAACCCTGCATCTCAGAATGAATGCATTTCAGTATATGAAAACAATTTTACATCTGGTTTTTAGGTTCAGCAGAAAAACTGAACTTCCATCACCCAAGCTGTGCTAGATGACAAGAAGATATTTGCTATTGTATTTTCTTAGAAAAAGAAGGGAAATTATACCTGGTGCTCCTATTTCCTATATGAGTGTTCTATTAGAACCTGGAAATGGGCATACAGAAGGCAGACGGAACTTCTTTTGGCCTTTTAAAAGAAGGGAAGGGAGTAGGCACCTTGTTTTAGAGGAAATGTGGACATGCATGTCTAAGAGAGGGATAGGACACTTGGCATCACTCTGCCTTGATTTGATGGTTATTGAATAAAATAGAACGCTTAGGCAGGTCAGCATCTGCAGTGCAATCAAAAGTGAGCTCTTCCATATTCTTACACTGCTCTCTGCTGAGAGCCTCAGCACCTCGTTCAGGGTTCTAGGGGTTTTTTTACATATCTATATCTATCTATATTTCATCCCTTGTTTTATAGGCATTTTTATTAGATCTAGTGCTTAACCTCTCTGTCACTTCCTGAAATCAGAGGACAAAAAAGAATGTGTTTGTACAATCCTATATAGAGGATATGCATTAGATGTAGTAAAACGTTCAGTCAGTTTGGTAAAAAAAAATGGATATGGATGAAGATAGATATTTCTTAGAAATAAGAATCTGAGACTGATCTTGTGGCACATTTAGAACTATCAATATTGGTTTTAAAACAGTATGTTGGTGTTCAGCCTGAAGTTCAGCTTAGACTGAGCCAGATAAGAGAATGTGATGGATACAGAGAGGTGCGGTATTTTTTGGCCAAAATAATCCTGAAGTAACTTAATCTTGCAGTGCTGGTAGCCCTAGTATTTGGTATGCTACAGCTGCAGTAGCATGCCCAGAAAATTTAATGTAAGTTCAGCATGACAGTTTTTCAGGTGGCATTAAATAGAAATTAGCAATTTGTAAAAGTGTATTCCAGAGTTTTACCAAAGGAGTAGAAGATATACAGGACAATAAGTAAAGTTTCAGGAAAGGTGTTCTAATAAGACTTTTGGAAATATGATTGTTTTGATTCATGTGGGAATGGCAAATAAGAAATGCAGGAGCAAGAGGCTCACTAAGAATCTGAAGACCAAAGTATTGTTTCTCTCTCCAAGTATTCAGTGCACTAAATTTACTTTTACATTGATATCATATTGTAACTTTGGAATTTGATTTTTAAAAATGGGCTCTGTTACCCTTACATAAAAACATTTGTGTTTCATAGTTTATTAAAGATCTGTACAAAGAGAGGTTTTAAAAATGCCAATTAACAGAATTTTTTGCTTTCTTTGGAATGATGGATTTTCAAAAAAAGAGAGTCTAGTCTTATCTCTGAAACCTAAATTATAGAGTTTTGCTTTATAAGTTTTACATTGAAATTCCTTCATGTTATTTTAAAATTGAATAGAAATAAACAAGAATCTACTGAGATACTAATTTTATTCAACCCTGCTTCTCTTTACTATTTTGAGTGTGTTAATACTTGTGTTTGGAAGGACACTGGAAGTTTCCAATATTGCCTCAAAGAGAAGGTTTTACCTTCTTATCCTTTGCTGCAGACATACAAAGATGAAAAGGATTCAATTTGCTCTTCTGGGTCATGATAGACACTCGTGGTCAGAGTGTTCGTTTAAAGAAACCCCTAAGTTGTTGGTTTTTTGTATAAGGTACATATTAAAAGTCCCCCTTGGAGACCTTCTCATAGCAGTTATTTAAATCCTCTGTCCTGAAGACAGCTAGGAGTTCAGATTTGTCTCCAGCTGGTCTATTCTCACCACTGTAGAGGACTACCTGGGGAGTTTCTGGTCCATCCAGGGAATTAAGTATGCACACAGGCATTGCTTTGTCATCTAATTATACAACTATAACAAAAGGACTTATAAATTCCAAAACTCTTGCTCCAATGGGAAAATTGTTATCACCTGTCACAGTTAAAAACAAAACACAGGTGCAAAATCTGTGGCTTGCTTCAGTAAATGAATGTATTTTTGCCACAACAGAAGATGGATAAATGAGAAGAGATTGTTTCCCCATTATTCCAAAGTGAGGTTTTAATGTAAGTTATGAAGGTTCTTCAGATTTAAAGGTTATATTGGCTCATCATGGTTTGCTTGTACTTTAAAAAGATGCACATTGGTAGTCAATGTGCGAGTCAAGTACTTTCAGTTCTTAGCTTTTACCATCTGTGATCAAGATGACCTTGGTTCTTACCCTTTCCAAATAAAATAGATGGTTCTTTTACTGAGATTTTTCACTGTAAAAAAGTGTGACTGTAAAGTAGTTCAGCATTTTTGCTGAATGATAATCTACTTGAAAACAGTAAAGAGCTGAGGGAAAATGAGCCTTCGAGCATTATACTTGTGTGTAAGTGAAAATCCAAAGCTGAATTTCTGCTTTGTGTCTTGGCTTTACACTTAGAGCCACCGTCAAATGAGCTTCGCCTTGTTTTATAAGTGCAAGTAATTACTGCACTTACGAGTAAACTTGAGATTTGTTGCTCTTTACTTAAGTGCTAACATTTTTAATTACATTAATTTAATTGCATTAAATTACATGAAAATTAATTGTGTTACAGTATTTAATGTGACTTTCTGACTTGAGGGTTCTCAACCAATTGCAAGAAAACTAATTCATTTTCATGAATATATTGGTATGGTTTGATATCCCTTTTTAATTTAGAATTTAAATGGAAATGGGATATGAATTTAAAAGGGGGAAAACCCCCCTTAAAAATACTTCACAGAGTATTTAGAAAATCTCCATTCTTACTTGCTTCTCAAGATCTGGTAGTCCTATCCCACTCTCAGCTCTTGATTATTTGCTGTAAAATGATTTTTTTTATTACAATTTGGAGCACTAGAGTAGATAAAAACAGGTTTTTCTAATGCATGGCTGCTTATCATCAATTGTTTGAGTTATTACATAGAAGGTTCTAGCCATAATAGATAATATCAAGGCAGTTCTTAGTGAATTCCATAGAAAACATCCATAGAACTAGCAAATTACAGTTGATGGTATACTTAGTACATGAAATACAATGTAGATTTTGCTGATGCTACATCTTAGTACATTTTACACACAAAGGATGATGGATAATAGAGAGATTAGTGAACATTTGGAATTCTTGAGCTTTCTCTTAGCAGACTAATTCTGTCCCTGCATGTGTGGAGGAACAGAACCGCAGAGCTTAGTGGATATTTGTGGTTGCAACTTAAATCTCTCACTTCCAGCAATAAAGTTTAGATAAGCATTGCCTCTGCATAACAATAGTCTCTCATCACTTAGTAGTATTGCATTATTTTATATTGTGCCATATTCATTCATGTAATTTGATCATCTTTGGGGTTCATGTTGTTTTTTAATTCTGCTTATTCCTTAAGTTCATGTAAATTTTCGAAAGATCCAATTGCTTTGGAAATTAAATTTTGCTGCATCTTGTTTTCTGCAAATTGCCATGCACTTTCAGATGCATTCTAACATTTTCCTGATGTTTGGTAATAATAATCTAGCATGGAAGGAGTAGGGATTTACAGTCCGTTTTTCTCTCCTTAAAATATTCAGATAAAAGACAAGTCCATTTCTTTATGTCATGGTTTAATACACAGTCCTAGGACCTTTCAATGATCTGGCTGTTGTTGCAGATGTGGGTTTCAAAGCTCTACTGACTTTATCTTCTGCCTGCTCCTGACACTGCAAAACAAGAGCTTTTGAAGGATTATTATGAGGCTCAGATAAACAGACAACACATAATGCACATTGTTACTGCAGATAACTCTTTGTCCAAACCACCAATATTCTCAATATGCCTTTTATAGGCACTTCTGAGTCATGCTCAACCAGGATCAAAATATCCCTGTTCTTTCATTATCACAATGGCTTTAAGAATAGGAGTACGTTGGAGGCAATGGTAGGGGTATTTCATCCTAAATGTGTTTGTGTTAGAATGCTTGATATCTCCACTTTGCAACAGTTCACTTGTCGCTGTATTTCTCCCTAGCTCTGCTATTTAATTCTTAGGTGCTAAGCGAAAGATACCATAAAAAACCACCCAGCTTAAAGATGGTAATAAAATTACCTTATTTATGGCTTCAGGCAGCTAGTGAAACTTTTTAAAAAAATCTTTGCAAGTAATTCTATAAGATAATAATAATTTTTAAAATCCCTTTTATCTCCTAACATTAAAGCATTTGGTATGATAACAGGCTGGTGGTACAAATGATGGGAACAGTCCCTAATGGTCAGATCCAGTAGAAAATGATGCTATATCTGAATACATCTTATTTTATTACAAAGCTTAAGAAAAGTTGTAATCTGCTTTCTGTGCTGGCATTTTTGAAACTGAACGAATTCTCTTAAGGACATTGTCTCCTGTATGACTGCTTGATAACTGAATTATTTCTAAATGGTATAATAGTACATGAAGTTTGTAGCTTCAGATATGTAACTGATTTATCCATGTTAGCAGCTACACTTTCTCTGTATGGCAAGGAGTTTAAGAATTATTTGGGGGTAAATTTTGGCTTTGTAACATTTTCTAGAATGCTTACCTAGAATGTCCCAAATTGTTTACACTGGAAGGTCAAATTTTTTGAAACAAATTTTATAGAATGTTCATTTCTTAGAAGAGAATTTTTTAAAGACTTGTAGGTTCTTAGTATTGGCTTTACAAAATGTCTCAGATACTTGAGGACTGCCATGGTATTGCATGTGAAAAGGCTCTCTTCGAATGAACTGGAATGATCTGTTTCAGGTTTCTAACACAGACCAACAGTTTATACTTTGTGAAATTAACGTGGGAAGTAAAACACATGCCAATGCAGTTTAGGTATAGTTTAGTCCCACCAGCAGCAATTTCTATAGCTGGGTTGCTACACCCTGCCTTGACTGATCCTCCTTGCTGGGTTGGAGAGCAGCTCAGAATGAATGTGTCCTTTGGAGCATGTTCTAAAGTGGCAGCGATGTTGTCACTCAGCATTGTCAATCCTGATTTCTCTGCATGGCATGGGTAAGAAACATGTTCAGGAGATGATTTCCAGTTTGACCTA
The DNA here is from genome assembly GCA_013399895.1 of Serilophus lunatus. Lineage (NCBI taxonomy): Eukaryota > Metazoa > Chordata > Aves > Passeriformes > Eurylaimidae > Serilophus > Serilophus lunatus. Next base: position 57,317 of record VXBA01005046.1, read on the forward strand.
AAACTTTATTTAGAGTAACATGAAGTGCAGCTGACTGTAAGCTAAACTAGTTAATTTATGGCTCCCAGACAGGTTTTTATTCAACATGGTGAATAGTAATTGTTAAGGTATAATTTATCTTGATCACTAATTGAAGTTTTTGAAGAAAAATACCAAATGTGATCTGAACATAACTAAAAATCTTAATATAGAATTAGGTCTGCCTGATTAGTATTTCATAGATTACCATATAAAAATTAACTGCTCAAAAGTGCTTCTGAAAAGGAAATGTTTTTCCTATTTCTCAGTCATTGCTATATCATAATAACTAAGTACCTTCCTCCTTGAGTCTGGTTGCCTCTTCAGCTGAATCCTTTAAAAAGCACTGGATACTTACACCAAGAGAATACAAAAATGATCAATGCAGTGATGTTGATGTGTTGTGGCAGCATTTCTAAGTTAAAACCTTTTGGGCTCTTGGCTATAATGTCTTGGCATACATACTTCTGTTAAAAATCTGGTGCCTGATTAAAAAAACAACAGCAAAAAAGGTTGAACCCATGTTTTGAAATTGTTGTCACACCTCCACAGAAGCAGCTGGGAATATTTGAAACTCCATTTAATTCATTTTAACTGAGTATTTGAAAATATACATAAATTTAAATGTGCCTGCTGTTGACTGTATAGCTGTCTTCCCATATTTGTTGCATGTCTTCTAGTGGGGAAAAAAGTACACTGGAACATATAAATATGTAAAAAAGATGCTCAGTGAGAAGCTAGAGCATGGACTGCCCTTAGCAGCAGCAGGGATTGTGAATTTGGAGTGCAGTAATTGCCAAGTGTAAGATAGGTGTTGGTCTGGTGAGTACAGGTGCATACAAAATACACCTGTAAGTAACAGCTGCATGCTGCTCAGCTAGAGATAGGGGTATACAGAATTTTTCTTTCATACAAGAGATAGAGGCAATTGAATTGGTTTGCAAAGGTTTGTTTCAGTTCTGAAAACGACTTTGTGAAAAATGCTTTTTTGAATTGCATTTTATTTAGCCAATTTCCATCATCATTTTTGTAAATTTATTAAAAAAAAATTGATCTTTTTAGTTATTTGTTTCTGGTTTTATAGAGAGTAGAGGGGAGAATTTGAGCCCATTTTCTTCCAAGTTATATTTACAAGGGAAAAGCTGCAAGTCTCCCTGCTGAGCCATGATTTACAAGGCAAATAGCAGATGGCAAAGATTAAGTGATGGGTTTCCCTTGTTTGGTGCTTAAGGGAAGAAATAAGGTTACTTCTGTGTTTAACTTGGGCTAAGTAATGCCACTCACAGTGTAGCATTTTGTGCAAGTGCTTCAGTTCTTCAGTATGGGCTTCTTGGGAACTGAGCATGTCAGAAATGAATGTTTTAAGTGTGGTGCCACTTTCAGCCAAGAGAAATAATTTTTTTTGTGTTCTTTTCTTATTTCAGACTGCAGATTTTAAAATTCCTCAACAGAAAAAAAAGTGAGGGGTGAGGGAAGGTTCCCACTGAAAATCTTTCCAGCCTATTTGACCATATAAAATGCAATTTCATGTTAAATGCTTGATTGCTGCAATATCTAAAGCAAATATTAACATGAAGATAATAATATTGAATTTTATCTGTAAGTGAATTATGCAGACCCTAAGAAGACTTCTTGAAGTAAAATTCCTTAAACACAGTGAATTGTTGAGTTTGCTCTGTAAGGAAAGCTGCTGACAGGGAACTAAGAAACCCAGAATAATTCTGTGCACATTCTACGTGCAGACAAAACCTCAATAATCTGAGCCAGGTTCTGTATGTTTTTGTTGCTGTCCTTTGGATAACAAGCAGCACTGCTTCACCATACAGAGAGGATTACTACTTTAGGAACACTTCGCTTTCATATGATAAAAGAAAAATATCTATTGTGAATATTCAGCAAAAAGGAAATTAAGCAATGAGATCTTTAATTTAGGGGGCTGGAGTACAAGTCCACAAATGAGGTGGAGTTTAAAAGGAAAGCAAGCACAAGGTATAGTCAGGGCTATGGCATCACTGGAATTAAAACATCAAAATAGATCACATATCTGAGCATTCTGTTGGACAACTTCAGGGCACTTTAAGAAAGACAGGAAAGATGAGAAGGTGGGTTGTGTTGAAAGACATAGAGGTAGCAGGGGATGAGATTGTTGAAAACTTAGTCACAGAACGGTGTGGTTTGGAAGGCACCGCAAAGATCACGTAATGCCAACCCCCCTGCCATGGGCTGGGATGCCACTCACTGCACCAGGTTGCTTGGGGCCGCATCCAGCCTGGCCTTCAGCATTTCCAGGGATGGGGCATCCACAGCTTCTCTGTCCAACCTGTTCTAACTCCCTTTAAGTACTGGAAGGCCACCGTAAGGTTTCCTTGGAGGCTTCTCTTCTCCAGGCTGATCAGCCCTTACTCTCTCAGCCTGTCTGACAGGAGAGGCGCTCCAGCCCTCTGATCATCTTTGTGGCCTCCTCTGGACCTGCTCTAACAGGTCCATGTCTTTCTCGTGCTCAGGACTCCAGATCTGGAGGCAGCATTCCAGATACAGTCTCACAAATGCTGAGTAGAGGGACAGAACCACCTCCCTCAACCTGCTAGCCACTCCTCGTTTGATGCAGCCCAGTTCTGAGCTGTGAGAACACGCTGTTGGCTCATGTCCAGTTTTTCATCAAGAAGATGAGAATTATAAGCCCAGATGAGACTTGTAACCAAGTATTTCTTCAAATTATAGACAATTAGGCATTTTAAGGTAATGGTTATTTGCTTTTGAACAAAGTGGAGCCTGTTGCCTTACTTTTTGAGACTTATTGACTGACTCTTGTGACTTACGTGTGTATGTAACCATCTAGTGGGAATAGAATCTCCAGATGCTGTACCATCTGTTTGGGAAACACTGCCCTGTACTTGACTTTTAATTTTTGCAAATGAAGAGTAATACTTAGTATTTGATGACTATTTAGAAAAACAAACATATTTGAAAATACCAACGAATATTTGTCTTTTCCAGTAAGCAGGCTTTTTTGCTCTAAAAATTGCACAGGAATGTCAAAGATTTTCAGTTCCATTTTTCTACTACAGAAATAAAAGGAATCTAAATGTTTTAGGGAAATTATAATCTTAGAGGCTTTCATAAAATTAATTTTGACTTAACCTTTTACAAGTTATATTGCTGACTTTGTTACCAATTTCTTGTGCAAATTATGTAGTATTAACCATTAACATATGGTAGTTCCAAACTCAAAATATTATCTGCTCAGGCTGGGGAGTTGAGTTGATTAGAAATGGTAGTATTTTTTAATGCAAAGTGTTAGAAATTTTTGGTGTAGATTTTTATCTTGTATTTTCTGTGCTTCAGCATTTTTTTTCCCTGAGGTCATTAATTTTAAATCTGTTAAAAGATCACAAATGATCTCTTAACAGGGATTAGAATCTTTGTTGTATTGAGTGCTGCCTAGCCATACAGTAATAGATTATCCTACTCTTATCTGAGTGGACAACAGAGACAGGTCTGATATTCAGGTAAAGGTTTTTACCCCCATTTGAATTGGGGACAGAGTCAGTCTTTTGTGCATTTTCATCTATGGAAGTCTTCTACCTAAGGCTCAAGTATTGTTACACAAGGGGTGACAAAATGTTTTAATGGAACAGTGCCAAAATTTGAACCTTGCTCAGTGGGTTTAGGAATACAGTGAAGGTTTGTGAGCAGCCTCAGCTCTGAACCTTAACTGACTCTGTTTTTGAATAGAAATGTGAATTCCAAGGTCACCTTTCTGTTGCACTTGAGTCCCTGGTGCTGCATTGTTCTTGAAGGCAATAAGGTGCTAACTTACTCTGTGAGAGTAGCTCTGCACCTTCATGTCCCAGGATATGTCTCTCTATGTACTTGTAGTTCTTTAGGTCTAAAAGTGGGAGGACACAGAGATTTAATGAATGAGAGGGTTTCTTTCTTCAGTTAGTATTTTCTTCAGTGGTTTTCTGAGAGTAGCTGGAAAAGTTGAACATTTCACTGGATAAGATACTACTGGTAGTACATAAATATTACATAAATGTGTAATTTAACTCCTTTTGATGCAGTAATGGGACCCCACACAATACAGACTGAACTGTTTGATGCAGGGAGTGGATTATTTATATGTATTAGATGCTTTTTCATGACAAAGCTGACAGAGGTCTAAAGACATAAGACAGTGTTCTTTACTTGTTGAGTTACTACTGGCCTTCAAAGCAAACTGAGTCACTTCTTATGCAATCAGTAAACTAGTTTCAGAAATACTAATATCAAAGAACAGCTTACATTGCCATCCAGCACTTATCTGCTCACAGGCTTTTAGAATGTTTAAAAGGCAGTATGGTACACATGAGCGAAAAAATTAATTTAGACCATGTATTTCTGTAGCATTTAGTCATTGCTACGCTCCATAAAGCTTAATCTCTCATTGATAAATATGCTTTACCCAATGGTTTTTTCTTAATTACTTCTTTACTATCTGAGTAAGATTATATACTAGGCTAATCCTGAACTTCTTGAGCATGCATATTTCACTAACACTAATTGGAGTCTTGTCCAAATTAAACCAGAGTAAATGTCTCAAGGTGTATTTTATAGAAAAGAGATAAAAAGAACCAGGCTACATGATGAACATATGTTTCACTAAGTGTTTAGTTTAGTGTGATTTTGGCCTTGGCTTTCTTGATTCATTTGCAAATTAAATTGTGTTTAGAACTCTAAAGGAACCAGAATATAGCTGGGCAAACAACAGTTTGTTGTTACTGACAGTTTTTAAAAAATCTTCCTAATTGTGTCAACAGTCCAATGACAACAGCATGTTATTAATTTTACAAAATACGTTCTGTTCTTACAGTAGTTCTTATTTGTTGCCACTAAGAACAGGTATAGTAATTTTTCTCTGGGTTATAAATATAATGTATGGACCTTAATATAAAAAAAATGCAATTTAGTGAACACTGAACTTATAAACCCATTTTTCTAAGACTTCTAAGGCTAAATTTTAAACACTGATTAATAGATTGAAGCAAGGAAAAGACTTGCAAAGTCTCCATGTGAACACCTAAACCTTTTCTTTCTGAAAGTATAGCTTTTATTTCTATTTTGTTACATTTATACTGCACAAGGGCACAGGAACTATTAATGCCAGATGTGATTGGTTTCTGGCTTTTTCTACCTAGAAGTATCATGACATGTTTTATTTTCTTTAATTATGGTACGATTATTTTCTACTCACATTCTTTCCATTATAAACTGAGTTACCCTCTTGGCCTGTTCTGACTGGTCTGTCTTTTGCCCCTCAAAGCATGCTCTTCAAAGTCTGAAATACCTAGAATTTATCCACACTATAATCTTTGCAAATCTGCAAAGTGAAATATGACATGGAAATACCCTTAGCATTATTAGACATTTAGCTAAACACTTTTAACCAATACAAATTTATGATAAAGTGTATAACACAAATTGAATAGATCAATGCAGTAAGCCATTAACAACATTGTGCAGAGATATTTGTAGACATTGCAGCTCTACTTCTTCCAAATGTCTCTATTGTCTTCTTCCTCTTCCTGTTTGAATTCCCTGACTGACCTATGCATTGTGGTGCTACCATAAACTTTTGAACCTATAAGTAGTAGTGAATTTGATTGTAAATACAAATGAAGCTCTAAACTTGTGGCTTACCAGGCAGGACCGTTTGAAGTTTTACCTTTCAAAGTACTTTTGTCCTTTATGTTCCTATTTCAGGCAAAAGTGTAATGGACCAATTAATAATTCATAAAATACTTGGCACAAAAAAGGGACTTGCTTCCATGTCATGTTGTTGTAAATTATATCAGGAATCTTGGCTGATTCTTGAGACAGTGCAAAAGCTACAGTATCAGATCATTTTTACATTTCCTTGGAGGCATTGCGAAAGAGTATACTGTATGAGAAAGGCTTTTAGTGAGATATGTCCCTGAAGGGAACAAGTATATAAGCAAGATGAGTTCACTTTTTGCTGCAGAAAGCAGTGATTTGAGCACAAGATTAAGGAAAAGTACCCTATTGAAACAAACAAGAAGATGGTTGAACATCATGTTGGGTTAAATGGTGTATATATGACCAAGGGGTTTTTTTGTCACTACTGCATGAACTGATGTGCAAAGAGTGGACAAGAAAAGGATGTGATCTAATATCCAAGGTGTAAACTTCTGACTATTCTTGATTTGTGGTAGTCCTCCAAGAACATTAGTTACAACCTTTTAAAAGTACTGACTATTGAGGGAGATGCTGTGCATATTAACAACTGGTGTTTGCCCAAGAGAATCGACAGGTAGACTGACAAAAGCAAAAAAGGAAGAAAGTCAAGGCAAAAACCCAATTAACTGTATTTACATAGACTGATAAATGAAGTTAAATGATACTGCAATGGAAGAAGAGAGTTTTTAAAAGCACCTCTCACTTATAAGATTACTTTAATGAGCTTGAAAATTGGAAAAGAGGTTATGTTGTGTAGGAATCTGCACAGTAAAGATATCTGAATTTTATCTCCTTGTTTTAAGGAACATGCACAAGCTTTGCCTGCTGGTACTTTTCCAGTACATTATCTTTCAAATGAATTGAGTTAAACTCTATTTAGACCACTATAGCAAAAGATAGAATCTAGGCACTAACCAACCTTGATTGCTTCAATGTAAAGTAAAACTACTTCTCTTATTTGGAAATTAATTCAGAAATTTGTGTAGTTCTGTTTTCAACACATATTTTTTCTAATTAAAAGGTAGCCAGTAAAGTGTATTTTCAAAGGTTTATAAATTTTTCATTCACTTAAAGGAATGAAATAGCGTTACAATGTCAGAACCAATTTAGCATGAAATAAAAATATAGGTTTTCCTAACATTACAAATAAGTATTCCTTCCTATGATTGAACCTGCATGTAGTCCTCATAAAGATGTGAGAAAGGTGACTGGTACCAAGGGATTGATTATCTCTAGATCATTTCAGCTAGATCTTGCATTACCCCATGTGTGCAGAGAGGACAACTGTGATATTATTTAGAAAAGAAATCAAAAATCTCTATTAATAGATCAGAAAATAGTCACACGCCATTCCAGTGCAGTCTGAAAAGAAAGGATAAATGGTATGCTGCAGATATTTCTCATTCCTACACTTTTTGGAGCTATTCATCTTTGCCTGAATCTCAAAACATATTTTATTTACATACCTGGAAGTGTACCCTGACAGGGGCTTTTCATGGTGGTAGAAGTCCTTCCTGTTATTCCTTCCTGTTTGTTTCTGCAGATGATTAGCCTTTTGGAATTGCAGCCAAAAGCATTTCCTTCGGCATAGTTCTGCTTATTACTGTTTCATATCTTGACAGTGCTGGCTTAAATAATTATTAACTAGGAGAATGCAGACAAGGCAGTAGTTTAAATTTTTGAATTATGAGTTATAGGTCCTATTCATTATTCTGAAAAACATTCAACAATTTAATAAGACGAGGGTTTGACCATAAATGCTACTTTCATTTGTTTGTGTTATATGAGACTGTTGTAACTGGCTGCTTAATGGTCTGTGTCATGTAGGTGTATTATTATCTCTCATTGGCACATTTTACTCAGTTGTCATTAATGGCACAAGATGGTTTTCCCATCATTTTCTCTTAGAATCCCAGATAAAGAGGAAGATCAGTGACATTTTTATCAGTGAGTTACATTAAGCTGCTCTTTGCCACTCATGAATCAATGTATTTTCATCTCTGACTGGTTGCTGCTCTGCATATATCAGTGCCACTCCACTGTCTCATTTGCCAAATGAATAACAGAGTTCTCATTAAATTAATGCTGTGATTTTTTTTGTACTGGATTACTGGCAATATGTTCAGTTTGGTCTTTTGATTTTACTGAAAAATGACTCTCAAGTACCAAAGAATAAATAACCACAGTTAAATAAGAAAATAAGAAAATAAAGTGGTATTTGAGCTATAAAATCTGTCATGGTTCTTAACTGAAAATTCAACAGTAATTGAGGAGGTTAGAGGCAGTGAAGTGCATTAGTTCAGCTTCCAGGCCTACAGTATGGTCACTTGTCTTTTTATTCATGCTAAGTGATACAGTGAGTAGAAGAGAAGACAAAACAGCTTCTTAGTCACTCTTGTCTGGATAAATCTGCACCTGCCTGGTTTATAGCCAGAAAAATCAAAGTATATCTGATATTTCTATGAGCTTTAGAGGAATGAAGTTTTCATTTTTTGACTAAATAAATCCAAGCCACCAAAGTATTTGACCCTGGAGAAACAACAATTCTGCTATAATCATAAAAATAATGTGTGCTCTTATTTCATCTTAGATTTGGAGGAGGGTAAGCAGAAGAAGCAGCAACCAGTTTGCAATATTCAATCGTGGAAATTGGCTGGAAAAACAGGAAAAACAACCACATAGCCATTTCTTTAGCCTCATAAGCCTTTTATGGTTTAAATGCAGTTCTATGTCAGTGTTTGTTGACCACTGGCCTAATGTGAGAGTTACTGCTACGGGATTGAGCTAAAAGTTCTTGCAAATTAGTGCAAAATAAAGTAAAAAGAATATTAAACTGATAAAGAATAGATAGGGTGAAAGAATGAGAATATTCACACAGGTTTTGTCAGTCAATTTACATTACCAGTCAGCAGAGAAGCAGTAGAATACAAATGAAGATGAGCTTGTAAAAAGCATATGATATGACATGAAGGTGAGATAGTTAGAAGGCCAAGTGCGAGAGATGGCTCCGAAAAGAACAAAATTTTGGAAATCAGCTGATTTCCTGAATCACAAATTAATTAGTAATTTAATTTAGATTAAAAAGTGCAATAGGAGCCGTAATAATGTAGAATGAGGTTTCTAGAGTTATTGTGAGTGTGGAGTTCGTTTAAATCAGGCACATGACCACGTATCATTGGTCACAATATCGTATCTGAAGACTCATGATCTGAGCATCCCTTCATGTTTTAAGTTTCATGTTGTCTTGTTTTGACACCACGGCAAAACAATTCTGTGTATACAGGGCTATCATTGCTGGTATTGCTAAACAAGGCATCACTAGTGCTGGGAAACTAAAGACCCAGACAAAACCAGATTAATAATACAGACATCTCCAGTGTAGAGGATATTTCTTGTCTAGGGAAGCTGGTGTTCTGCAGAGTGGATCCCAGAATGCTCATGGTTGGAAGGGTTTGGAAGGGATCATAAAGGTCACGTAAATCAACATTTAATGGTTTTAAGAATATACTCTGGAACTGATGAAGAAGCTGGCTATAGAAGCATAAGCTCTTTGTGGGAAATTTCAGCACTTGTTATGATTTATTCAGAAGTACTTGTGACTAGCTAGGCTAGATGTTTTGATAATCTCATCATGATTGGCATTTCTTTACCTTGCTATACACGATGATTTGAAGAATTTGCCATTTCAAAAATAAAATGAAAACAAAGGCAAATGAAGCAATTTTTTTCTGACAAAGAAAATTTGTAAAGCGGTAGTTGGTTTTCGACAGCTTGAAAGAGGAATTCTAGATATTTTCCGTTTCAGAAAATGAATCACACAGAATCACACAGAATCACTAGGTTGGAAGAGACCTCCAAGATCATCTAGTCCAACCCTTACCCTAGAACCTCAACTAGACTAGACTATGTCACCAAGTGCCACGTCCAGCCTTTTTTTAAACACATCCAGGGATGGTGACTCCACCACTTCCCTGGGCAGTCCATTCCACAACTTTATTACTCTTTCTGTGAAAAACTTCTTCCTAATATCTAACCTATAATGACTGCAGGTCAAATGCCTTCCTTTAATTTTAAGGGCTACTAATCTCTTTATGCCAGACTCTTCTAAGGGTAGCAGATGAAGCCATTTTTTTAACCTACTCTGTAGCGACCAGGAAATATGAAACATCTGCTTCCTCTTCATGGTGCTCTACTCTGCAGGAGATGATACAGCTCCTCTGCTGTGCAACTCAGTAGGTATCATTGTCAGCTTCCAGCTTTCTGAACTGTCCCTTTTTAGAGACTTATAATGCAGTCTCACCTCTTCAGTTCCCTTATGTTTTTTGAATTGAGCAGTATAATGCACTGGGAAAGTAAATTCCAAGAGAACTCAGACTATAAAGATTGGTTTAGCATGTTGGGCATTTGGCCATTGAAAGAATATTTCAAGCTGTATGCTGACTACTTATTATGAGCAATATCTCACATATTACTGGGTCACCATCCAAGAAATTGTTTGTATTATCCCACTAAACTTTGGTTATCAGGGAAAATTTCAATCAGACCAAGACAGTAGACTTTCTTAATCTTTGCAAATAGTCAGGTGTCCATTTGAGTTTTTTCCCAGTGTCTGTCCATCCACTAAATTAACTGAATTCTGTGCAGCATATCTGACATTTGAAACAAGTAAACAGTGTGGTAAAGATCAACATGGGCCACCACAATAATAGCACGTTGAAATTAAGTTAATAAACACAGGTTTTCTGATGTGTATTTTATGCTTAAGTTTTTCACACTTATCCATGATTGCATTATATCTTTCATGAGCACCTTCTTCATTTTCTTTTTCAGTAGTGCTAGAAAATTACAAAATGCATAGTTTGAAATAAAGGAAAATTATTTGAAATTACAATTATTAAACTCTAAGATGATAATTAGCTAATGCACTGGAACAGGTTGCACAGAGAGAATGTGGAAACTCCAACCCTGTAGATTTAAAAATATTTCCTGAGCAAGGACTTGAGCAACTTGATCACACTTTGAAGATGCTCTGTGCAGGCCTTCAGATGTGCCCTACAAGTTAAACTTTTCCATTCATTTGAAGCATAAAATCTGACTTAAACATTTTGAACAATGCTTCCTTTCTGTGTTCTTCATTTGCTGAAGACTTTTGGAAGCATCTGAGAAATGGGGTTGTCATGTTTAAGCTTTTTTTTTTTTTGCACAGGTCTCAGTTAAACATGGATGACAAGGAACATGAACAAAGGGATGCTTATTTTTGTATATATTGTCAGGGGTCTATAAAACAGTGTGGGAAAGCTTTATGATAAGCCTGTATTACATGTATAATAATACTATTTCTTCTTTTTTTTCCCCTGCAAGACATGCATCAGCATGATTTAGATTTATAAGAAAGCAATCTAAACTTACCTATTATATCTATGATAAAATATTCCTTTTATTTTAAAGATGCCCTCCTGTCCACAGTTTGCTGCAGAGTAATATGAAATGCACTTTTTAATTCAAAAAGCAGTATCCTTCTTAGAAATGAATATACAAAAGTAATAAGTTTGTTGACAAGGAAGATGGAATTTTTTAATTAGTTTTGTTCAATACTAATTGGCTTCCAATCATCAATAGTAACATAAAACATGTGAAAAATTCTTTTTAAATATGTTGGCATATCAGATGTTTGCTCTGGAATTTTTTCTGGCATGTCAAGAAAGCTGATCGTTGGGTCACTTTTTAAAACATCTTTCTGGAGACTTCATATCATTCGTTTTGTAATTCTGTAACTGTATTTTGTCACATCAGCCTTCTTGTTGGAAATAATATTCTCTTGGTTAATAGAACAAGAAATTACCCTTGAGATATTTATTTTGCTATAAATTTTCTTGTTCAGTAATAATATGCTGACATTTCTGCTGAGAGAACTTGATGAAATCTTGTGGTTTTGACCTATCCTTGAGAATCACTCCTGGGAAAAGTGCGCACTACAGCAGAAAGTGTTGGAGTTCTGGTGTGATGATGTCATGTTAAATTCATTAGGAGTGCACAGAAATTGAAATTTTGTTAGCCTCAGAAGAGGATGAAGTATGAACCTCTGTACTAGAGAGGAAAGAGGTGAGTGAAAGAGAAAAATGGTTTGTTCTTGCCTGTTTTCTGACCTTCTTGAACTTATGCTGTCAGTACAGATAAAGAAGACCAGTAAGCCTTCTTTCGTTCCTTCCTTCTGTCACCCATTTTGGATCATTCTGGATCTTCTTTAATTTTAGTTTCCAGCAAGTGTTTCATTAGGGTTTAACTTGTGGGTTTTATTGTCACTTGATTTTCAATTTTAATAATCCAAATCATTATAATGAGATTTAGAGTCCCTTTAAAATAAAACAAAAAACCAACTACCAACAACAAAAACACTGACTTGGGGTCAAAACTAGGCCCCAAGACAGAGCAAATTAGTTCACATGTTCGGACCCTGTTATGAGAGCCCTGATGCCTTGTAGGCTCTGTTTCTGTCTTCCTTATTTGAACAATGCTGTGATACACTCTCCAATTCAGTGTCCCAGATGTCAAACTGGTTTTTCATTACAGACTGTTCTAGAATTAAGCCTAGCAATTTCTGAAGTTCTGGTGGTGTTTCAGCTTGTCTTCATAAAGGTGAAATTACTTCTGAAAGCAGAATGAAAGATGAAGAGCTCTCTTTCAGTGGCATGGCTGCATCCAAGCCTTTGTTGAGACTTGCTAGAGAAACACTTGACGGTTGAGAAAGGCAAGACCCCAGTACCTGTCCAGGGCTCTGTCCTGTGTAACAAAGATAGTTGTTGCTGCTTTTTTTAAAGAATTTTTATTACCAATAAAAAGGTAATACCCTTTCAGGACACTGTGGAAAACCAGTAAGGTTTTTAACAAGATTGGAAACAGTTTAATTTCTGGTTACTAAATTACTTGGCATGATTTTTTTTTTCATTCTTCAAGGTTTCCAGGGTTTATTTATTCCTTTTTAATATATCTTTTTCTTTTTCTTTTTTTTCAAACTTGTGATTGGAATTAGATTTTACTTTTACATGAGGTTTTGTCACTGTTTTTTAAATCAAAAAATAATATTGTTTGTTGAAATGCCATATTTTGTGATTCAAAAATATTGTTTTAAGATTATATGTCATTAGGAATGATGGACTGAGACACTTATCAGTATCCAGATTTAGGGCTTTTAAATTTGTACGGTGTGAGGGAGCACGTTTTATCTAATGGCAGCTGGGCTTTGTTTTCATGTGACCTGTGGGCTCTGGTTGGTATTGCAACAAGGAGGGTTTTGTTTAGATCCCAGATAGGTCTCATGGTTTAAGCCCAGCTGGCAACGTAGCCCCAGGCAGCTGCTCACTCCCCCACCAGCAGGATGGGGAAGAGAGTCAGAAGGGTAAAAGTGTGTGGGGTCGGTGTGGCTGGAGGATGCCCAGGCAGAGAGGGACTTGGGAGTGCTGGTTGATAGGAAGCTGAATATGAGTCAGCAGTGTGCCCAGGTGGCCAAGAAGACCAATGGCATCCTGGCCTGTATCAAGAATAGTGTTGCTGGAGTGTGTCCAGAGAAGGGCAGCAAGGATGGTGAAGGGGCTGGAACACAAGCCCTATGAGGAATGGCTGAGGGAGCTGGGGTTGCTCAGCCTGGAGAAGAGGAGGCTCAGGGGTGACCTTATCGCTGTCTATAACTACCTGAAAGGAGGCTGTAGTCAGGCGGGGGTCGGTCTCTTCTCTCAGGCTCACAATGACAGGATGAGAGCACACAGTCTTAGGCTGCATCAGGGGAGGTTTANGTCAGAGGAGAAATCCGTTTATTGTTTACAAGAATGCCTTTTTATAATCTACATATAGTTTATACTTTTCTAACCACAATCGATAGCTAAGGCTTCCAGCACTGGACAGTTCAAATGTCAGCACTCACTGAGAAGCTGCTCTCATATTGCTTCTCTATTGTCCAATCTAACACTGCCGTGTTGTACAAACATCTTCCTTACATGGCAAGGTCAGCCCTTTCACTTTCAGTTTGGCTCCTTCTTCAGCTCCTGGGTCCTAAATTCTACCTGTCATTTACTGCTTACAAAAACCTTTCATTAACGTTTCCTACATTTTCCAACCTTATTAATTCTGTGTAAGTGAGAAAACTCATGAGTTGAGATAAAGATGGTTTACTAGGGAAAGCAAAAGCTACAGATAGAAGCAAAGTAAATATAAATAATCATTCCCATGTTAAATAATTTGCTTTTCTTGAGCCCAGTGTGTTTTCCTTTTTTCCCCCCTTTTCCTCTTTGATTTACTTTCTATTTCAACATTACATTATATTTTCTATTAGTCTATTTTAAATTAAAGAGATGAAAGGGGAAAGAGAGGTGTACTTTTTTGCAATGAAGTAAAAGAAAACTAAGAATTAAGACAAAGTCATCCCTCCCAAATATGTTTATCAGTCCCTGTAAAAATCAGCATGATAATCTTTGAAAAATCTGTCTCATCCTGACATCTTCCTGATGCTGCCCCATTGGAGTGATCAGAAGTTTCAGGAACATTTAATCAAACTATGCTAAAAATAAGGAAAGAGAGATGAGTTGGTTGAACTGTGATTTCTTCAATACAGCTACTTAGGTTCAAGCACCATACAAACAAAATACTTCATTATTGTGTGTCAGAGGCATAGGTTTTGTTTTTACAATGTTTCTTCCAGTAAACTTTTAATATGAAAGAAAAGGTTAACCATATTTGTTTGTTTGTTTTTAACTGGACACACAGCAAAATCAGAAATTTTCAGTAAAAATTAGGGAAAAAATGATAAGAGTTTAATAATTTGTCATTCTTGATGAAAACTCTAAGACAAAGTTTGAAATTATTAATTAAAACAGTCACTTTTGAGGTATGAAGCTTGAAATAATATGATAGTTGCCCTTTCTGAGACCTGATCTATTGTGCCTTCGCTGTCTCCAAGGAAATGTAGATGTGATTTTGTGTTTCTTCTTTTTAATCCATAAATGTTGTGTTTAATAGCTCTCAAGTGCAAATGGGTAAAAATGGCCTATGCTTTTCTAAGATTTGGAATAGTTAAGTTTTCAGATATAAGACAGAAAAAGTATTTTGTGAGACATCCAGGATTTCTGAAGTCCTTTAAGAAATGCAACAATTCTGCCATTGTGAGTAGTGCTATTTAAAAATACAATTATGAAACTGTTTGTTACAATACAGCATTTCATGCTGTATTACTTGTCATTCAATTTATTAGTTCAGAAATAACCAGTATCAAAAATTCATTTCATGACTACTATTTGCCACCAACCTATTTAATTCCTTGTGATTGCTACAATTGTTAGTAGGGTATCTTAATTTCAGATTCTCAATTTTGTTCAGTGAATGAGAGTATTTCTCAGAGACTCTAATCCAATTACAAAACACTCTCAATTCAAGCAAGAAAAAGTATTATGAGGAGCACTAAATGATAAAGGGACGAAAGTATCTTCTGTAGAAAAAAAAACCAAACAAACCCACAATTTTTGATACTGAACAAACCTTTCAGTGAGTTTTCCTGTTGTTACACAGGCAGCAGATCGGTTTGTGCTGAGAGGTAGAGTACTTCTGTTGTAGGAAAACATTACTGTTTTACAATCCAGGTCTCCAAACAGTAAAAAGGAAACTGTATTGCAATTAAAAAAAAAAAATCTTGCACCAAGACTTTACACATTGTCTTCTGCTTCTCTCAGGGTTCATGCCATCTTGCCTTCTTGAAAGCTGAAAGGAGTGTTGAACCTCCTGTCTCAGAAACTGTAGCTTGAGAAGACGGAGTGTGTTTCACTTCAGTGTTGTGTGCTGATATTCGTATGTGATATAAGATGAAGGAGGCAGAAGACACTAAGGCGCCACTGGCTTCAGTCTCCAATAGGGTTGGCAACATGGCCACAGCTCCATTTGCCAGAAATCTGTAAAGTGAGTGTGCAAAATAGTGCATTCTGTGCTGAGAGCCAGTTTTTCCTGGCAGCATTGCTCATGACGGTGTGAGGCAGAGCAACCAATCCAGGTATCAAGGATCGCCCCTGAGCTGCTCTCCTCCTTTCATGGAAGAAGCAGCATGACCCAAGCTGGAGCACAGGTTCTTTCAGGATTTGATTCAGGTTAGAGAAATAATAGTTTGATTTGGCCTTATTGCAATTAATTTTGGTTTGATTTCTTAATTTTTAATGTGCTGTTATTTGCATGCTATCTTAAAACACTGCTTTTATCATATTTTTCATTGACATTCTACTAACAAGAAAAGGGATTATGAAGAACTATCTTCCTGTTTGTGCAAGTATTCCTAATTGGGTGTACAATCTCCTTCTGAAATGTTGAGTGCTGCTGTTTGGTATCCGGAACATAGGCTTCATACGTTTTTCACATAGGAGCATTTATGTGTAAATTCAAGTGTTAATCCCATTAATATGAACCTATACGTGAAAATCCGTGTACAGATAGTATTTTATCCCGTGGCAGACTCTTGAAAACTCTAGTTTACTTCCATGGTTGCAAAAGGACATATTCACGATTATGATCAAATGTGTTGTGAACTGAAAAATCCACAGAGCCAGGTCAGACAGATAGCACTGAGTCTTTTTCAGGTAGGTTTTTTTCTTTTGGGAACTGAATTTGACAACCTAGGATTTTTTTAGAGAAAGGGCTGTGCAGACAGTGTTTGACATAGTTATGCTTGTTGGTATGCTTTTAATGAAGAAAGGTAAATACTTATTAGCAGGAGAAATAGTATATTCCAACCTGGAATGCCTGTTCTTGTCCTTTTGTACCACAAGCATGCTATAGTAATGTTTTAAAGGTTTGGAATTGAGTACTGAGGAACTGTAATGGGATGTGAGTGTACATCTTACTCGTATCTCCTCAAGACTATTGGCCTACAGATTTATCTTCTCAGTCTCATTCAGAGCTATTTTTACTTTTGAGAATTTGAGAAAATTCATTTATCCCTTTTAATTATGCTGGAAAATAAGGATTTTGTGATTTGATGAAGCTGCTTGTTTTAAATAGAAAAAAGAAAGTAGAACAAAACATAGGACTAAAGTCTTACTCTGAATGAAATTGCTGAAGATTTAAGTAAGGCATAATTCTTAAAATTACATATGACTAAACACAGGCAAAGAGCTGAAGTTTAGAAACACATTGAGCTGATCTTAAGATGAATACAATCTCTGCAGCAGTGCCCTATAAATTATTAATTAAGCTATAAATTAAGTTGTTAATTAAGTTACTCTTTTTCTAGATAGAGAAATAGCAGTCTTTGCTTCATCTCCTTTGCCTTTGGAAGTTTTCAGATATCAGGTATCTTGAGGGGGTTTTTTTGTCTGTTGGTAGGATAATGTTATACGTAAGCAGTCCAGACTTTAGTTGTTAGGTAATTTTACCACATGCTAATATTTTATGAATACCCCACTTAATCTAAACAGGACCAAGGAACAGAGGGCAGTGTGTTAGATGCCTGCTCCTTGTCACAAAGCATCCATGAGCTGCTGTGGGATGGTCCAGTAAGGAAAAGGGGCACAAGGAGTATACCCCCAGGGGCCCCTAGGAGAAGGCTGGTACTGAAATTTGCAGCAGCCTTTTTCCTGTATCTCTTTCTGTTCCTGGCTGCAATCAGGAGCTAAAGCTGAGGGAGCAGAACAGGACCCCTGCAACAGGGGTGCAACCCTGTAGTTGCGAGCTGCCTCTAAGCACCTTCCTTTCCCTGCCAAATCAGTAGGGTGGAGTGGTGTTTAGTCATTTAATATTAACACAGGGAAGTTAGGTATGGGCAGGGGAGATATTTAGAGGAAATTTAGGTGAAAGAAGAATAATCATGGCCTGCAGCCATGATATTCCATATTGTCATAGGAAAGACTGTAGGAGAAAGAAATCAGTAAATACTACAGTACTAAAACTGGCCTCAAATGCACTGTGTCACTAGTACAGAGCTGCACCCTTTTTTTTTCACCACAAAAATGAGTTCGAATGCACCCTAGTTCTTTTCTCTCTCCTATGTTTTCTGCTGGAGAAATAATAGTTAGCACCAAGAAAGTCTTGTTTCCTTAATGATTGTTGTCATTATATCTGATAACTATCACAGAGAAGAAATTATTTGTTTTACATATTGCAGGCTGTTAACATCCTCTACTTGTCAAATTCTAGAATTCTACAGACTGGGCTGTCACTCTGTATTACTTGGCCTCACAACAAAACAAAGGTACTTGCTGTACTCATTGTCGAGCTAAAGTGACAGAGTCCTTTACGCAACTATAATAAATATATCCCTGTCACTTTGAAATCAGCAGTGTTCTCTGGCATTATTTCACAAGTGCTAGTAGAGGTTAAAGGAGGAAGTGAGAGAGAGCAAGCTTATTGACTTTCTTTGCATATATATATGTATATATATATATTTTTTTTTTTAACCTTGCCCATAAAAGGTTAAGCATAAAATTATTTCCTAAGTGCAGCTGACTTCAGAGGTTTGAATTAACATAGATGTAGAGTGCTATAGGAAAAAAAGTTAATTTTACCCTAATTTGATTAAGATCAGTCTCACGCATACTGCAAGGGTGAGGTTTCACTTGAGTACAAACTGCTGGGTTGACAGAAAAGGATTAATTGATGTGCCTCTTTTCAGGTTGTTGTCTAATAACATATTGATTGTACCTGTAAGATATGCAGAATGTCTGTCAGAAAGGAAGACACTCTGCAATTGAAAATTGCTATCATATCTGACATGATCAAAGCTAGATTAATACCGTTAAGCAGCAATAAGTAGGCTACAGCATGTATCAGGTGCAGTTTTATGTTGCAAGTCTTGGGGCATCATAACCAGGCATAATTCCCAACCACAGCAATGAGTGACTGATTTGTGTAGTTCCTGACATTTTTTTCTGCTTTTCTTTTATGTGTTCCTGCAGACATTGAACAACTACAGTTTAATCCCAGAAGAGCCTGCAGGTGGTATTGTCCTTGCATTAAAGAGTTATTAAATTCTTAAGGTCACTATAAAAAAGGTACCATTAAATTGAGTTAATAAAAACGTAGGGCAAAGGTTTGCTAAGAGTGCAGGTATCAAAGCCTTGGGAATTGGGCTGTCTATTATAACATCAAGCTAAAAGAATATTTTAAACACATAGCAATATGAAGATGCCAGAAATGCTGCTCCTGTGAGGTTTTGGCATGGGTGGGATAGAGATACTTGTGCCTTGTTGAAGAAAATTCCTGTTTAATATATGTGTATTTTCAGGAGGAATGGGTTATTGCAATTTTCACAGAATAAAGCTTTAAACTTTCTACAAAGAAATACTCACTCTTTCTTCTGTTGTTGGCTTCACATATTTATGCATAGAGAGACACAAAGATAAATAGGTGTACATAAAAATGCAGATTAGATATATAGATCCATGAGTGAGCTGTTGTTAACCCCTGTTTTACACTTAACAAGGGTGACCAAGCCTATTGTTTTTCCAATAATACTAAGATATGCTGAATAATTTTGCTCAATGAAACTTCTAAGCAAAAGCAGGTTTTAATACATTTAAAGCCAATTTTCTTCACCAACTCTGGGATGAGACTTCTGATGAGAAAAATAATAACAACAAATTGGACTTCTCTTTTTAATATGTTATGACTGATGGCTTCTTTTCAAGTGTTAACATGAGATTTCAGGCCCACTGAGGTAAATGGTGAATCCTGCATGTACTTCAATGCAACTCAGATTTCAGCACAAGAAAATGAATGTAGTTTTGATGAAGTGTTTTATTGTAGCTTTAAAATGAATAGCTGATGTTATATTAAACTCCAAAATATGAAGACATTATGAATTAAAAACTGTGTTTTCTGCAATGAAGTAAAAGGAAATCACTATATTTGCAATTAATTTAGAACCACTCTCTACTACTTCAGTTTTGTATGACAGAACCTGCAGGAAATTACATATTATATAAAACAATAAATTTCTTCTGTGTGGTGAATAAGAGTTGCATAGGATAGTTTAAGTCATCAGCTTCTTCCTTCATGAACCTGATATAGTTCTATTTATTTACAATATGACTCCTTTTTTTTTTTTCTTTTTCTAACAGAAAATTTTAACATATGTAAAGTGTGGAGATCTTTTCTTGAAGGTCTATTTTGTAAGCTGTTAATTTGTTCATTTTCTGGTTAGAGTTTGAGATATTTTAAACATAAGATTTAAAATTGATACAAATTCTGCTCACAAATAGGGTTAAATTCCATGTATTAGCGTACAGCTTGTTGCAATACACAAATGTGAAGCATAGCAAATGCTTTATTGTTAAATGAGTGAGACTTGATGAACAGCATGTTAATAATGAAATAGATACAAATAAAATAGTGATAAACAAAATACAGCTCAGAAGTCTGTTGCAGGTGGAATTAACCCAGTTAGACAGATTTCATCCCTGTGACTGCTAGACACAGAAGAGCTTCCCTAATTTTCCATATACATTTTTAAAATTATAATTTTTCATTGGATGTCTAATTTTCCATGGAAATATGTCAATTTAGCCCTTGTGCTTAGTTAGTTTGAGGTATAACCTCATACTAACTCAAACTGCTAGACTAAAATAACATTTTGACACTTTTCCAGTGACCATTTCCAGTCACAAGTGCATATATCTCAGAAGCTTCTACAAGTTAATAAATTCTCTTACTGTATTCAGAAAACAAAAGTAGCAATTATTAAAAAGAACATATGGCAGGTGCTTCAAAACTCCAGGGGGACTGTAAAGCATATGACTTCAGCTCATTATAAGTATTTTCTAGGTTATTCTTAATTGCTCTAGTAATTAAAATTCACCAAAAACTGTGGAAATGCCAAACAAATAATATGTTCCTAATGCATGTATTGCAATATTGCATGTAATAATATATGCATTTTTTAAAATTTTGAATTAGGCTACTTAGTCAGATATGTGTTTACAGGGATATATTTATTTTCATTTTAGTTTTTCTGCTTTCTACATTTGTTTTTGAATTAAGAAATTATATGTGTGAAACATTCAGGTAAAATATAAATAAAACTAATATAACAGTAGCTGTCATTGGAAGCAAGAGTAACATGTCTGGTAAGTGACAGATTACATCTATGGAAGGGATGTGAATAGTTACCAGTAATGAGAATTCCATCTGTTGTCAATGAACAGCATGAAGGTGTTCTGATGAAATAGTGTAGGAATAGTCTTAAAGGCTTTGAGAGGTCTTATTCAATCAAACTTTTGACTGAAATGTGAAGTCTGAGTTTGTAATAAACAGTTATTTTTCTATATTAAATTGGATTTTTAAGGGAAACCTTTAAATGTTTAGTGATATTAGAGGTCAGCTAATACCCTTGAGGGAACAGTTATTTTAAAAATATAATCTGAAATGCGTGGCAGCATGGCCATTGGAAATTGCCTTTCAAGAGAAGGTTTAGTTATTATGTGTTTAATCAATCTTAGCTATAAGGAAATTAAGGAAATAGTATAAACAGAATACACAGTTCTTTCTTAAAGGCAAAAAGAGAGAATTACAAATAACTGAATTTTAAGAGGTTTACAGAAAAGTTCTTTTGTGGGAGCTGAGGGGGAAGGAGAAGGAAATTATAATATGAGCAATATTTTTTTACAGCCAAAAAGACCTCCAGCCCTTCAAATGAACACAAAAATAATTAATTACATTATGAAGCTAAACATTTCATCTAGAATGTAGCCCAGGTTGTGCTTGCTGGGCACCCAGAACATGAGACTGTAATTAGTAGAGTAGTGGTTTAAGTACAATCTCTGCTTTGTAAAATTCTGTAACTGTGGTCTTTGGATACTATTGAGGTGTTGTAGTCCTACAACTAATTTCACATTCTCATTTGCTGTTTAATTTATGACCTTGTCAATGCACATTATCTTTACCCTATTCAGCAAAAAAATTCTTTCAGAAGGGGAACTTACCGATTAGGGTCAAAACCAAATTTTTTAGACACCTCTGCAGAGCAGTGGTTATTCTCCTGTGTCCTCCTTCACTGTCTTTTGGATTTCTTACTCCTGTGGCATTCCTCCCATCCCTATATATATGTTATTGTCTCTATGCAGTTGTTTGGACTCTGATTTTACTCTTTTTCCCTTACACCTATAATAGCAGATCTTTAACTGATCTGTCACCATGTTCTGTAAGAGAGAGAGGCTTTTAATATCTCCTGTACAAAATTAGCCTCCTGGAAGATACGACCTGAGTCAATGTTGAAAATAAGGTATGGAATTGTATAATTTAGAGACTGCCTTGGAAAGTGTGTGTGGTCAGAGGCAAGGGAAGGCTGCAGGGGCAGCCAGTGCTGTGGCATTTCCTAAAGAGCAGGGGCCCAGTTCTGTAAGCTTAGGGCTCTGTCAGCCAATGCCCCCTTGGAGCAGCTGCAGGTTTCAGGCCTGAAGATCCATAGCTCAGAGTTGTATTGTTCATCTGGGGAAAAAGACTGATACTTGGAGTATAGTAATACCGTCAGAATTGCTCATATTTTTTCCTTTTTTGCAGGTGATATTACTGCTGTTCTACCTTTCATAAACTTGTGAGGTGGTTTGGGGTTTTTTCAGATTTTCCTTTTTTTTTTTTTTTTTTTTTTAAGAAATGGTGGCTATTTAGAGAAGAATGCTAAGGCCAAAATATCTTAAATCTTGAATTATGCTTAAAAATTTCTTTACCGAATCATTCAGTCAAACTTAAAATAAAACACCTGTTTTATACTTAGCTTAACAACTGCACTAAATCTCATATGTGCAGCTTCTTATGAGTATGGAATTGCTATCAAGCAAGTCTAGAGCTGTTTGTTCACAACTGTTGAAAGGAAAAAAAAAAAAAAAGGAAAGGTTGTCCATATACAAGATTGTATCTATCTGCCTCTTTTGTCTTAGTTAAAAGTCTTAATTAAAGTGCCTGTTTCCTTCATGTACGCCCTATCTGTGCTCACGTTGCATGGAATTGTCCTCACCATTGCTACCAATTCAAGGAGAAAACCCTCTACCAGTAGGTGGGATTGCACACATGCCACTGGAATGGAATTTCTTAATGAATATTTGAAAGAATACTGTGGATCTATGCGGGAAATATGTAGAAACTGAGAGGGATCAGAGGTATTTTCTGTTTGATTTACATGGATGCAACACTGAGAAAGTTACTATAGCTTATATATGCCAGAAATTCAACACAATTAAGGACAATGTTAATGACTCAGTAAAAATTGTTCTGTATTGTACAATACTGCTTTAGCTCAAGAAGAATTAAAAAAAAAAATAACCCTACCCACCACAATAAAAAACCCAACTTGTTGAATATTTTAATTTCAGTGTCATTTCCATGAGTTTTCTTGAAAAATATATCAGCAAAATGGAGAATAGCACTAGATTGTTTATTTTTGAGAATGAGTAATATTCAACAACGATCTTCAACTCAGTGAGCAAAGTGCAGGATTTTTGCAGTGACACCTAGATTTAGATATAAAATTTGGGCTCTGTTTCTGTTCTCCACTACCTCAATTTCACTCCAGGATTAGAAGATTGCATTGATTTAACTGTCAAGAAAGACAGTAGTTCTGATTTTGAGTGGCACCTGACACTGTTTGGTTACCTAAAAGGTATAGGTTGCCCCTTGCAGGGGTTTGCTCTATGACTGTATAAGCTTAAAGTACCTACAGATTTACAAAGTTATTAAAAATCAGAAATAATGTTAGAGAAGTAGAGAGAGAGAGAGGATTTAGGGTCTTCAGGAGACGGACTACTGCTTTATTTAAGTCTGAGTACCCATGTTCATTAAAAATCAGTGGATGTGGGCAGAGGCTTAACTAATGTATTGTGTGACAGGAAAGTAGTGAGAGAGCAGGAGGTGTTAGAGTGATGAATGGGAAGAAAAAATAGCTCATGATACAATTATAATGGCTTTATATCTAAAACTGAAATGATATGAAAATGAAGAACAATCAAAGAACAGACCTATGTGGAGTATTCTCTTTCTTTAGCAGTTGAACTGTAATCTGTTTAAAGTCTCTCGTTGTTCAAATGGTGAAGAACCTAGATATGACATCTCCTTCTCAGATATCCCTTCTGATCCATGATGAAGAGCAAATTAAGAACTATTGGGACAGAGCATGTAAGAACTGTATGTGCTTTCATTCAGTGAGTTGATTCAATGAACTTTTATAGGAATTTTCTCTGAAGTATCTGCTGGGTTTCACTGGGTAAGCAGACTATGAGAAACTTCTGAAACCTGAGGCAAGCTTGGAGCATTGCAGTATGCATCTGTTTGGAAAAACAGAAAGTGGTCTCAAGAGCCATTTAATGCATACCTAGGTAAACATAAACTATTATAGAACCAGGGATTAGTGCTGTATACTATGGAGAAGAGCACTATAAAATACCTGATCACAGTATCAGCAAGATTGGAAGAGACCTTAGAGATCATCAAGCCCAACCTATAATCTAACAGCAACCTATCATCTAAACCATGGCACCAAGTGCCTCATCCAGCCTACTCTTGAACACCTCCAGGGCTGGTGACTCCACCACCTCCCTGGGCAGCTCATTCCACTGGCAGATCACGCTTTCAGTGAAGAGTTTCTTCCTGATATCAAGTCTGAGCCTCCCCTGATGAAGCTTTAGACTGCATCTTCTTGTTCTGTAGCCAGTTGCCTGAGAGAAGAGGCTGACCCCTGCCTGACTACAACCTCCTTTCAGGTAGTTATAGACAGTGATAAGGTCACCCCTGAGCCTCCTCTTCTCCAGAACTGTTCATCGGTATCAAAGTCATTTAAAAAAAAAAAAATAAAAAAAAAAGTCTAGGTACTGTTAGCTTTTGAATAGTACATTACATCATATGCTTGCCCCCACAGACATTTATATAAATCTTCAGTCTGGACGATAGCTTTTGCTGACTTTGTTTTATGCAGACCAGAATTGAAATCCTCCATGTGCCACACTGGTTTCTCTTTCAGGGGCAGGATTTATAGAATGTCATCAAGCAGAATTTAATTTTAACCCAAAATTTCAGTATGATCTATTATTATTAACAAAGTTTTGAGATGTTTCCACTTAGAAATTATGAACTAGGTTGTGTATTTTCTTACTATTCATCTACTTTTCCTTACCAAGTCTTAAATTAGACATTTCCTTTCTTCTGGATAGAAAAAAAGCAACCTAAAATACGAGAAATAAACTATAGTAATGTACCTCTGTATGACATATCGTAAACCATAAACACAAAAATTATAAAAGTGGCAATCCTGGCTCCAGGTACACTGAAGTCTTTTGTTTGTGCATAGTCCTTGAGTTTGACTCAGAAGGGGAAAAAAACATTGAGCTTTCTGTAGTTTATAATGGTTAACATTTTATGAAACTTTCTGTGCCATGCTAATGCTGGTATTTCTGATCACAGAAAAACCCTTGCTATTATTGTTATCTCTATAAATGGTTGACATCTCTGCAAATGGTTGTTATCTCTATAAATGGTGGGGCAGCTAGTGATTAAACTTTCAGGGAAGCTTTTTTAAATATACATATCATGACTGGGTCTAGACTTAGTATGAGGCAGTGCTAAATTCAGATCTAATTTCACTTATTTCTGTAGTCCCTAGTTTGCATTATAAGACTTCTTATTGCAAGACTCCTTGGGCTTTAGGCCTTTAACACTCCTTTCTGCAGTTTCATCCACAGAACATTCAAAAGGTAACAATTTATTTGCATATATATAAGTAATACATAAAGATGTACTGAAAATGGAAGACATTTCAATATTTTATCTTGTAATTAATTATTTAAAATAGTCAATTATATAGTCTTAGAAAAACTTCTGACATCAAGCTTTTATTAGGTATCTAACTTTGGGTATTAATATTTGACATAATGAGTTAGTCAAACAGTTAAACAGTGTCCACATTAAGGTTTCTGACTGGATTCATTTCTTTATTTGTTTGCTTGGTTGTTTTTTTTAATTGCAATAGAGCTCAGTAGACAGGCTTAGTTTCAGCAAGTATTAATGTCTATGAACTTTATTTTGTTTTGAGGTGTTGTGCAGAAGTTTTCAATTAATATAGATTGCCATGGCAGCTTGGAGACCTTTGGAGAATACTGGGGGTTTTTTTCCCCCTCAAAAATAATAATAAAAAGTCCACCTTTGTGGTTCTTGAGTTACTTTTGTGGAAAGGGAAATGGTGTATCTGATAGCAAATAATATTAGCTTTTTAGGGCAGATGATTAATTAATGCAGGTTTTTAGTTCAGATTTAATAAGAATTTTTATTTTGTTTCTGAACACCATTGTAAAATCTCAGAAGACCTTTGCTGTAACAGGAATCAAAAAAGTTAGCAGGTGTTATTAAGAGAACATGTCTGTTGCTTTTGCAAAATGCCAGAAGTTGATTGCAGACCAACTGGGGAAGACCTATGAGATCCTTCCAGAGTACACAAAAGGAATGAACCTATAATTAAATTACAGTTAAACACAGATGGTTATTTTACAGCAGGTGCTCAACTTTGAAAGTGTATCTCTGGACTATTTTTGTTCCAACATGGTGTTTGGTCCCTCTTGGGTTTCTGGCATCATTATATGCTTAGATAAAAATATTCCTTTGTTTATTTTTTTTTCCAGGACAGAAAGCTATCAAATGCTGCTATGTTTTAAAGGAAAATTAGAAGAAAAACATGAACTAGAGATTAAACATAGCACAGGGAAAAATAAATATTAGATTATAAAAAGGATATCTGCATACCATTTATGAGTTCTAGAGGACTATAAGGTACAATTAAATTAAGAGTTCAGAATTTGTAGTTAACCAAGGTGAAATAATCATAATGCAAATATTATAATGAAATGTATTTTTATTTTAGTGTCAAAAATATTACAGTAGATTTTTAAATCATTGCAAGGCATCGTAATTTTCATACACGACCTAAGTCAGCAGATAAAAAAATGCTTCTTAAAAGTACCTCCGTATCACATGCTGAGGTAAACATAATTTGCTTGAAAACCAAATTGGATTTAACATTTGATTTTAAATATAAGAAAAATCTGTCTCTCAAATGTTCACAGTCATGGGAACATACAGAAACTAATACTGCAGTGACCTTGTGTTTCCATGGGTGTTCACATTGTGGACCTAGGTTGATATTGAGTGAAGTTTTAGTGAAATTTGAGAATCTGCTATTGCTATAATATTGTATATTGAATTAGACTTTAGAAGTTTGGTTTGTCAAGATATTGCCCAAATAGTTTGGGTTAATAGTTCAGCTTGAGTATATTAATGAATGTCCTGAGGGCATTTTACTTGCTGTAACCAATGGGGCAGCCCACATAAATAAACCATGAATGGAGATATGGGAGTTACAGAACAGTTTCCAGAGCAGCTTAGGTAATCTTTCCAGTTCTCTTATTGTTCAGCTCATGTTTTTGATGTGCACCTCCACCTTCAAGCGCAGAGTTAGTTCCTGCAGCCCTGAGGCTGGAGAAATCTCATGAGATGTTCAAAGAGTGAGAGGAATTTTGATGCCTTTATCGGTCCAAGTGCTGCTGAACAAAAAAAGTCCACATTTACTTGGACAGTAAAATGACTCCTTTCTGTAGCTGATGAGATTAATACTTCTGGATCTCTAGATAACTTTTTTTTGTAGGAGAAATCAGTATAAATATCCTATTACTTAAGCTATAGAAATTCACAGAAGGATGTTTTCTGGTAATATCCCCTTTGGCTTATTTGCTTAGCTAGATAATGAAAATGCAAGAAAGAGAATTTGTTTATAGTGGACACATCATCACTTATAAATTGCCAAACCCTCTCTTCTTTCAAGAAAAAAAAAAAAAAACAAACAGGAATTTTTACTACTACTGCAGTCATTGATCTGGGCAAGTCAATAGTAAGTAGGTGCTGCACATGCATGGTAAGCAGCAGTCCTCATCCTGGAGATCCTGAAGTTAACAAAGCTAACAAAGCCTATCCACTGCTGTCTTGCTTTTTTCCTCTTCTTTTTTTCATTCTCTACGTCTGTTTTCAGTCAGAAGAGAGAAGTGGGGAGGTACACAGGCACATTCTTTCTCATTTTGCCATAATGCACAATTCTCCCATCATGGTTTTCCCAAATCCTGATCTATCACGTGGCCTCCCTTGCCCCTATATGACTCTGCTTTCTGCCTCATGAAAGCCATGGATGTGTTTGTTGGGGGATTTTATTCGATATGAAAATTTTCTACTGGCTATTTTCAGGACATATCCTCGATTTTACTTTTATTTTACTAATGTCTAATATTGAGACATTGAAGATTTCCTTGTTACTCATTAAATATGATAATTTTGCTTGAATGTTAATACATGAAACTCAGCGCTTATTTTTGAAATTTAGGATTAATTGCAGTATTTATTCTGTTAGTTATGTGAAAAGACTGGTGTTTTGAATTAGCATTATACAATGTTGGCTAGCTGTGCATTGTTTCTACCTGAAATTCACCTTTATGGATTTTAAATTAAAATGCTTAACCTTATTGAGGCAAACATTATTGTTCTATCATAGGTCAATACAATAAAGTGGAAAATGTAATGGTGGTAGCATAGCAGAAAAAAGTATTTATAGCATAATAAAATACAAAGCTTTTTTTTCTTTTTTAAGATCAATTCACATTCTTTGCTAATATTTAATCAGTCATACTGACACAGTGATTTACTTGGCATTACCTGTGATGCATTCCACTGAGACTTTGATTCTTAAATTATTTGTCTTTGAACTCACCATGACCTATATTCAGTCTTCTGTGGCTGATGAAAATTACTCCTTTACCTTTCACTGCTGATGACTAAACCACCAAGAAAAGAAATATTCATTGACATTCTTAAGAGCTGCACTGTTAAGTGTTAAAATATTAATATATGAGAACTCTTTTGTCTTGTATACATGTTGTTGCTGTAGTGAGGAGCAGATATCCAGCCCGTCTGACTTCTGAGCATTTTAAGTGCAACTGGCCATAGGCATTTCAGCTGTGGTAGCAGGGAGGATAGAAATGCTGGAATTGACAAAAGTGATCACCATCTAACAGTGATCTCTGTGGGACACTGTCAGGAACAAAAAGAGCAAACCATGTGTGTCACAACAGCAGTATGATAGACACAATCCAATTACAGTAATGTTATGCAAGATAAATTGAACTGTTAACACTAATTTGGATTCTTGAACTTTCTAGTGTGTTATTTCCCCTTTGTCATCTTGGTTTTACCATTTAGCTAATGGACATTTTTTCTGTTACACTGGAAGAACTTTCCTCTCTCTACTTGCTTTTGCTGACAGCTGCTACATCTCATATCTGGGAAAGAACAGGTGTCTGAAAAATACTGGATTTGGCAAATATTCATTTCCATCACATATATTTGAATTATTTTAATTAATTACCATATTCTTGGTGTCTCTGGCTGATATTATCTAGAGATTTTAAAAGACTAAATAAACAGGCATTAAGATGCAATTTGTATCCAGGACCTGCTTTCCTCTGATGCCATTATTGCCATGATCTATGACATAGTGGTAGTGATAGAGGTAATGTCTGATCAGTTTTTAGATGTGATCATGTGTCTAATGCACAGAAGGTGCAACTGTCTGTAATGTGAAATAAAAGGCAAGGAATTATGGGCACTCTTGCCTTACTATTTAGAGTGTAAAACACTACTTTTGTAGAAGTGCTAGTTCTTAAAACCTATCTCCTCTCCTTACCTCTTGGCTCTGTAAATCCCATAATTGAGTGTGTCCCAAGTCCAGGCAGCCAGGCTGTATGGGTTTGTGATGCACATGTATGTGCAAATCTTTGTGTTCCCTACCTGAAAAGCATTGTGAAATCCTGTGTCCTGTTGACAAAAAGTCACAGGAAATGCTGGACACCTGCTCAGAGTCCTTGCCCTACTGACTGGGAAGAGCTAGAAAAAATTATATTTAGTGAGATCACCCATCTTGGAAGGAAACACTAAATTACGTCTCTCCTCTGAAAGGAAAAAGTGGAGATTTTTTTGTAAGTTTTTCTATCTCCAACACGAACATACTAATAGGAAGATTTTGCCAAAGCTAGTAAGAAATCATCAGGAGACAGAAGAGGAATAACTGAGAATCAGTAAACATGTTAAAAACAGGTAAGTCTATCGCGATAGCGCTACAGCTCTCAAGACATTGGAACAAACTGTCTAAAGGCTTTGCATGAAGTGCCTGCATGGCGAAGGAAGTAGGAAAGCTAACTGCATGGCAAGTAAATTCACTGCTTTCTTGCCTATCAGAAAGCCCATATAACTTGTCCTCATTTGATTTTATTTAAAATCACTTTATTGTTGATAACAGCACCTCTGAATAAAGCTGCATTTCCCTGTAGAATGCCCTGGCCTAAATTGTCCATTTTCTTTTGAGCCTGTCTTATTATTCTTTTTTTTGTGCCTTCCACTTTCCCAAGTCTACCACTTTGCCAAGCCTTCCTCTCAGAAACGACCTGTCTCAGAGAAATGGTTTCCTGAGTAATTTTTAAAGGAATAGCATACATAACGTCATGTTTCTCAGCTGTAACTAAACAAAGAATATATACATTAGTATATGTAATATACTTTAACTACAACAAAACTGTAATTAAGGAAAGAATCTATACCTTAAAGACCAAGCACCTTTCCTCATTGCCAAATACCTTGTTTCTGGCTTGCATTGTAGTCAGAAGTCAAAAAATCTCAGCAGAAAGATGTTATAGAGAGATTTCTCATATAGATAGATTATGTCATATCTCTAATGCTTATCTACTAGTAGGAGGCATCTCATGCTCTTTTTAGATGTAAAAGCATTGTTTGTCTCCATTTCCTCTCTATACAGTATGAAACTGTAAAGACACCCTGCAAGCTGAGTCCTTCAACATTTCAGCATGAACTCCTGGGACTGCTCCTCTAATTTGTAAAATGTTAAGATGGTTTCAATGCTTTATCAATGAGTCACTCAGCAATCTCTGCCTTTGTATCTGACTCTTATGAAATGTTACACACATTTTATTATTATATTTTCTCCATTGTTGCATTTAATTAAATTGTAAAGCTGTCGTCTTTGTGTACTTGGCTCCCAAAGGGGGAATTATAGCTAGACAAACTATTACTGACAATATTGTCAGAAGGGAGATGTAGAGATATTATCTT
The DNA here is from genome assembly GCA_013399895.1 of Serilophus lunatus. NCBI lineage: Eukaryota > Metazoa > Chordata > Aves > Passeriformes > Eurylaimidae > Serilophus > Serilophus lunatus. The sequence continues at coordinate 88,232 of VXBA01005046.1, forward strand.
CATGGTAATAATAGAAAAGGAATTCCCAAAGCTGACTTTTAATGTGTATGCCATTCCCCATTCAGAAAGCAGGACCCATAGTTCAATTCTTCTTTTGTGTAAAAAGAATGATAATGTGAATTAATTTCATCTGATTTCTTAGTGTCATCAAACTTTCTCTAAATCAGCTCTGTGGAAAACACAGATGCAAACTTCAGTATGAGGCCGTAGGGGCCAATATCGTACCGCTGCCTCTGCTAACTGCTTGTTACCAGAAACAATATACATTTTTCATAAGTGAAGAAAGAAAATTTATGTTTAAAGAAGTGAACTTTTTAATTAACAGCAAACCAAATATTTATATATCTAACTCCGTGGTTCTATCCTTAGACTTAGGAAAAATAGACCTAGCTTTGCTATAGTTTTCTTCTGAAGATAGGAGTAGTATTTTGAGAGGCATCAGGGAGCTGAATAACCACTGCCTGATTAGGATGCTTGACGGAAAGTTTGTCTTGGTAAAATGAGCACTCTGAGGAAGATTTGATTTCCAAATGGATTTTGGGAACATATGGACTTGTTTGTATGCAGCATATTGAAATTTAGTGTACAAAAATGGGACAGGACAAATATATCTCCATATCTATACAGTACTGTATTCAAAATTATAATACTTTTGTGCAAAATAAAGGGAATGCATCAGGTATATGAAGCCCCAAATTTATTTTTAGTTTGGTTAGGAATAGGATCAAAATACAATAGTGATTATTAGTTCAGTTACACTGGTATTACTATTCACAGTATCATGTGATTTAGATTGTTTAGTTAAATTTAAAATGATAAGACAAGAACCCTTGAATATTGAACTTTCCTGCTTTTTGGTGTTATGCCCAATGTGCTGCTGCTGCTGTTCCAGATGCAGAAGCTGTCTCAGGATCACAGTGTGTTGTCAGCAGCCTTTAGGGGGCCTGCAAAGAATTACATGATGGGGAAGGGAGTATTCTTTGCTGGGCGGATCATGCTTCTCTATAAAGGTTTGGCATTTCCATGTTTTCTGAAGCACTCTACACTTGGCTTTTCACTGTGCTGCAGTTCTACATTCTACTTGCTTTGCTACATATATGGTACATTTAGTGAATGCTCAGTAGTTGTTCTTTGTTCTTTCTCTTACCCCTAAAACTTATTGAGTAAATTTCATTCATCACTGTCAATAGTCCTGGGCCCACAGATGAGACTTGAGATCAAGGTGGGATGATCCTGCTTGGAGAAAGCTGTGAGCTGCACCCTGACCAAACAGGCTTTTCATTCCTACGCTGCTGCACATAGCAGCCCGCAGAGGTGTGTGGCATCAGTTGGGAAACAGATAGTAGTTTTTAAACATAAATAAAGGTTGAACATGAGCCAATGTATATTTTTTAATGTAATCCTTTTTATCCCATCAAATAAGGAATTTTTGAATTATCCACATGGCTTATGCAGAGACAGAAGTATTGTATGATTTAGAAGCTTATTTTTTTGAGCAAAGTTTCCAGCTGTGTTTGAGCTTCAAGAGGGTATTAATATTTTCATTAATGTGGAAATAGCAATTCCTAGCAAAGTTGGGGATAGTGCTGTAAACATAATTAGAAATTAATTGCAGGAGAATGCTTAGGCAAAATAATAGCTCAGATTTTTATTACCGTGAGTAGATGTCCTAGTGCTTTTAACCAGTATATATTTGCGTAACTGAGTGTTTTGATAACTAGAAAGAAAATATAATACTCCTCTCTTTCTTCTTTTGAGATATATCCTGAAAGACATTCACTAGCAGCATTTCAAATTAATGTCTACAGTTAATTCAAGTAAAGTTTGGGGATATGAAAATAAAATTATATGTAATTGAGAAATTTCATATGTAAAGAAAAATAATTCACAGATAAGAACTGTCATACTATATTTCCAAAGAATTTCTTCTAAGTCTAAATGAAGCAGCTAAATTAATGCAACAATGGTTAGAAGTGGTTAGAAGACCACTGCTAGATGTATTTCATCTCTATTTTGCTGTGTAGCAAGCAGAGGTTACAAAAAGTGTGATTTTATAGAATACAGTACATCACTTTCAGTTTGCTTTAATTTGGTATAGTAAATCACTTTTTTAGTAGCAAGTAGCAAGCTTAAATTAATATAGACACTTTAAAAATACATTTACATCAGTGATAGTGTTTTAGCAATATTATAACTTACAGTAGTTTTTAGTTACTGAGCTTAGGGATGTGTTTCCCTGAATAAAATAGATCCCTATAATATCCATAGTAAGTATCCACAGTAAGTTATTTAATACTTGGACCGTTGGCTGAATCACTGATGAGGGGCATAACATGTTTTCTAAGGTAATTGGTTGATGAATCTGCAGTCTAATTTTGTGCAATTTGATTCATTCCACTGGCAGATAATTGGTAATTAGATGGTACACAAAATGTCATTTTCTTCCCTTCTTCATCTTTCAGTCTTATTTCCCAAATAACATTTGTTGGAATATAAAATCATAGGCTAACATGAAAACAGCTTTATATTCTAGATACTGCAATGGAATAGAGAATTTGGATTGATTGATTGATATGACTTTTTATACTGATGGTAACAATTAATTTATCCCTTTTAAAGAAAATTTGATTTAGGTTATTTTTCACCCTAACATTTTAAAGACACATCATCTAAATTGCAAACCCTTTGTCTTGCAGGAATAAAGCATGCGATGACACTGCCCATGTGGTTTGTCCTGTTCAATTTTTATTTATTTTTTATTAAAGACTCTTTTGTCTTTTAGGCTTTTACAGTGGATTATTTAGACATGTATGAAAATCTCTTTGAAAGTTGGAGATATTGATTACTGGTTAGTTATAAGACAAATGACTGTAAAATTTATCTGTTAGCTTAGCAGAACAATGGTGCATGTCGCATTATTTCAATAGGATAAGACAGCAGTTTCATTAATTCAGAGACCAACAGTAGTTAGGCAATACAAAAGTTGTCAGACTGTTTAGCTTCTTGATTCCTTACTCAAGGCTCTTCTAAGATATGGTTTCCATTGAAGGCTGAAAACCAGAAAAGGCAACATTTCTTACTAAGGGAAACTATACCCTAGATTCTAAAAACTAAACTGAAACCTGCTTTCAGAAACATGTTAGTGAGCAATTCATACCTGGGGCAGGGAGATGGGGAGGGATTAGAATTGCAAAATAAATAGGGAATAATCTGGTAGAGGAAAGAGTAGAGTGAAGTGAGTGTGGGAAAATTTATATGATTTGGACTGTACCCAAACTTGAAAAGCAATAAACCCAAGTACCTGGAAAGTTATACTAAGTTCTTGAATCCCCTAGTGTTCCTTTGGCAGTGTATACTTGACTAGGTTTATTTAAACTCTTTGCTTCCACTTCACTCATAATTAAATAGCAACAAAGGGAAACAAAAGGTTTGAATCTGCAAGTTCTTACACTACACATATTCACCTGTGTGCTAACACTTCATAAATCATTACCTCACGAGGATGGTAGAACTGTGAACCCCTTTGGAGCAGACATAAATTATTTTACAAAGTTAAAGTCAGTAGAGAAGCAGGTCATACAAAGCTTATATAATTTTTCTGATTCAATTGCTGTTTTTAAAGTTCAAACCCTGTATAGCTGAGGAGAAGCTTTAGTAAGGATTTACATATCTTCATGTTGATTGTGTTTAAACCTTGTTATGAAACATAGTTATTGCCATGGATATAACAGGGCATCCTGCCCTTTTATGGCTTTTGCTGGGACAGATCAAAAGTAGCTCTGAGTTACTGTAGAGGACAGGAATGAAGAGCTGGGTAAAGTGAGAAGCAAGGAAATGAGAGTGCAGCCTAACCTAAAGTAAGTCATAAGTGTGTGCTGTTAGCTCTGAATTGAGTACATGATTCAAAGCACTTGCTGTGTACATGGCATTAAGATTTAAATTAAGTTGAGGACCCCCAATGGGATGGTTCCCAAGAAGCAAAAAGAAAGGGAGACAAAGAGTAGACTTGATTGGGCCTTTCCTTGATGGAATGGAGAAGGGCAGAACAAAGACCTTCTGCTTGGTGCTGACTAATATCTCAATAAAAAGAAATCTGACCTATTCGAAACTTTTGCAAAGCAAGACTTACATGCGACTTTGCTCTAACATGCCTGTTGGCATATACTCTTCATAGTCTGGAGACAGATGTTTCTTCACAGCCCTAGATATCACCAGGAACACTTACAGCTTGATTTCCTGTTTTACATCATATCCAGCCCATTTGGAAGCAAAATGTTTTAGTGTTAGCAAACTTAGGAGAAACTCCTCAGTGGAATTTGGGCCACTCTTGTGCATAGGGATGCAAAGGCCCAACTATACTGAGTTTGAAAATGCAGAAAGTGTGGATGATTCCAAATGTTTGTAATAGGAGTTGGATTGGGGTTTTTTTGTTTTGTTTTATGGGGGTTTTTTGTTGGTTGGTTGGTTGGTTCGTTCGTTCGTTCGTTTGGTGTGGGGTTTGTTTTAGGAGGGGGGAGGGGTAGAATTTTAATAAAAATGGATTCAGTTCTAGTGGAAACGTTCCTAGCTGCATCGACTCCTGCAGCTTTCTGAGACTTCTTGGTCTATCTCACATATAACTTTGTGCTGAAATGAGCAGCATCCAAATGTCAGCTAATTGGCTAATCTAGCCAATGACCTGACTGAAATTTAAAGGCAAGTACATTTCAGGTTGGGTTTGTATTCAAAGCTGGAGATATCTTCGGTCATCATAGTGAATAATGACAAGACATTGTAGTTTGTCCAGGAGATATTTAAATGTTCTTTGTTACATGCCTTTTAACATTGTTTGTGAGTACTAGTACATTATGTTCAAGGTTGTAGCTAATTTTACGAGATGCTTGGCAATACACACACATGTATTTGAAAGCAAGAACCAAGCCTTTACCCACTTTTGGCTGGCAAAAAGTAATAATAAAAAAAAATAATGCAGTGCTTTTTAGTTCTTAGAGATTCATGGACAGAATGAGTATTGCTTGATTATATTCTTATCTATTAAGCTCTCAAAATATGTGCAGTATTAAATAAATTCTTCAACATATTAGCACTTTATTGATTAGAGCCAAAGTTCTGTCCTGTACAGTATAAAGGACATGGTTTGAAAACATTTGTCATTCCCTGAATAAAAAATAGATAACATCCAGCAACATAGTTGAAAGTTGATAGTTGAAGGCATATTTAAATGCCAGTGATTTATTTCGTTTAAATTTAAAAAAAGAATGAAATTCACTTCTTCTGCCATTATGAGAATCATCTAAGGGACTAAATTGTTGTGACTAACCAACATATTTACTGTAATGTCAGAACACTGTTTAAATGCACAAAACCTTTCACTTAGACCAAATATCTTTGGAAGATAGAGGCACGGCAACTGAGGCTTTTCACTCATTGATTCTGTTAGAAATCTAGCTGCTACTGTGCCTGGCTTCTTTAATTAGTTTAGATTAAGGCAAACTTTTTTTAAAAATTAATAATAAATAATAAATTTAATTTATTTTTTTTAATTTATAATAAGTCTCCAGTGAGGTTGCTACTACATATTATGAGTGTATCCATGGGCTGAAATGTGCTGTCGATGAAGGTGAAGATACTCTAATTGTATGAGGTAGTATTTTCACTTGAAGGAAAATGTGGGGTTGGTGCTGTTATTTGATGAAATATCCGGTTTTACACAGTTCAGCAGCTTCTGAATCTCTGCCATATGCATCAGTACTTTCAAGACTGTGCATTGAACCTTCAAGTTGGCATTGTCTTGCCTTTGACAATGAAAGTTTAAATACTATGTCATAGCATTCATGTCCGTCTCTCTTCATATGTAGTAGAAATTTTTATTACACTTTGAGTGCTTAATTGTCCACTAAAAACATTAGTTTAAATCATCAGATCTTGTCATGTTTTACAGCACTGATATGGAATTCGATTTTTAATAATATATTTGACCTTATCTTTGATTGTATCTTTTTATTTTTCCCTTCCTTGTAGTAATTTTTGAGTTCTTATTAGCTCTAACTTTCCAATACATAAATTGCCACTGGGTATTTGCAAAAAGTCCTAGAAATTTTTGCTACCCAGGAGACTGTGCTATTTTGGTTTTCTGCTTTTAAAAAAAAATTGTGTTTATATATATATACTTTGATTCCCGCTGTTTGCTGTTGGTAGAAGTCTGCTTTAATTATGCATTTATTGGGATTTTAATGGAAATTAAGATGGAATTATGGCAATATTTTTTGCTTTGTTTTATTAATTAATTAATTAATCTAGATGTGTTCATAGAGTTAAGTTTAATAAAATGTAACAAATTTATGCCAAGACTGATTTGTTATGCAAGAGTTTTATAGCACAATTAAAATACTGAGCTACTCAGATCAGAGCTACAGAACTAGTAGATCTTATCCTCTGAACCTCTCTTTTTAATTATATTATTAGAAATGAGAAGCTAAAGTTGTTTTTTCTTTCCTTTTCTTTTTGCCTTGAATAAAGGAGTAATAGAAACAGCTGAACCTTCTGCATGTTTGGGAGGGCAGTGTTTTTAGTAAAAGCTTCCAGGTGTGAATGTGTTTGAAAGTTCCCAGTTCTCACTATTGTTGAATTTAGGTGTTTTGAATGACAGGACAGGATTTAAAAAAATAGATCAGGTTACTGGTGCCATATGAATAAATTTCAATATAAATACATAGAATAGAAAAAAACCCAAAGAATACTCTGTATCCTCAGAAATTGAAAGCTTCTCTTTATGCTTAAAAAAAAAAAAAACTTAGATGGTTGTGTTTCTGCAATGTTACCAGGTTGTATTGTTCTTACAGTTTTAAGGAGCTCATTTTCCGTTTGTTTTTATACATGCTTCATGTTGGCATAGCTGTGCTACAACAGGCAGAACTAGACTCAACAAGAGCCTGGAAAGAAGTACTTGAAATATTTGGCAGCAAACTAACACAACCATATCGACCAAAAGGTAGGGTAAAGAAGGAAAGAGGATCTGTTCTCAGTGAGGAACAGATCTTCTAACACAAGTTGAGTCCCTTTTTCCTGCTTTCCACTTTTTTGTGCTGTCTCCTGTTAATGAAACTCATACAAGCAAGACAAGCTCCAGAGGTGTTACACCTCTTTATATAATGCAGTAAAGTTTTCATAATAGGAGAGTCAGTTTGTATAGATAGAAAGTGGTTGTTCACTTTAGAGTGTGTTATCTGTTTTTTCTTCTCAGAGCTATATGGAATTATATAAAAGTGGAAACACAATGTGTTTATGTATGTTCTAACTCTGCTTTGGGGTATAATATTTATAGCAAGTTCATGTTTAGAGAGACTCAGTTTATGTTTGCAAAACATAAATATTTCTATACGAGAAGATGGTGTTGCTAAAATAGGTTAACGGTTGCAAATTCTTAAACATAGCTATTCATGAGTTTTTAATTTGCTTCTCTTAGATTTTGACATTATTATCCTAAGTTTTTTTGAGAAGGGATCTGATTTGTTTGGGTAAGATTAAGTCTTGATAGTTAAAATATTTATTGCCTCAGAAGAGAGCTTTTCAATTCATGCAGGAATCATGATAATGTGTTTGTATACATAGTTATCTTTTTGGGGGGGTTTTTTGTTGTTGTTGTTTTGTTTTTTTTACAACAAGCCATTTTCAATGCCACAGCCTCTAGAAAGTAATTATAGAAATAGCTACATTGCTCATCTCATTCACTGCAATTAACATCTCTCATTCCCAGGATTACACAAGGCAGGAGTTATGTAACTTAGAAGTTATAACTTAACAACTAGATAAACAAATGTCACAGAATATGTGGTTTTAACAAGTTTACAGAAGCTTATTAAACACCTTGTGTGATGTAGTATCTGCCAGAACTGGGACAGGAGTGACTTGGGAGAATTCAGTTTGATGTTCAAATGTATACCAGATATTCATTTTCAGGATAGAGTTGTGTTCATCTAAGACAAAGAGTACATTGTTTCCTTTCCTTCTTCTCAGTCAACCACCTGGTTTCCTTCAATTTGTCTTGCTCGTGTCCTACTAAAGGAGGAGTAGATAAGTTTGCCATTTCTTTGTTCATGGATTAAACCAGACTTACAAGTTGGCCAAGCTCTTACATTCATGATACTCTTGGTTTTCAAATGCAAATTTGTCATACGTAAAGTAACTTTACAAATACAAACCATCAGAAAGGCACTTGTGTTGTTCTTTGTGGATTCACAGGTGGATTCATATGTACTTTGCAACAGGAACAGTAGGCAGCCCATTCTTTGGAATATCCCCTTCATCATCTGCTTCATTGTGGCTGTAAAGCTTAGAAACATCTTTTCTTCTGAACATGTGTAAGATGGCCAATGTGCTTGTTCTATTTGCCACTCAGCTTTATTGTCAAGCTCTTCCCCCTTGACCATCCTTATCTTCAGAAACGTTTGTTTCCTGAGCAATAGCTTTTCATGTAATCTGCACAAAGACATATTTTTTCCCTTCACTAAGTTTTTGCTACCTAATAAATGCATCTCTCTGAATTGCTTTTGCTAGGTTTCTTGGCTTAACCCACTCCAGGTGTAAAATCCCAAATGATACCATGCATTACGAATGCGCTGTGGGAATAAGCTGTATTTTGAAAAGCAACCTTTTCTAGGTGCCTTAATGTGCCTTAAAATGAATCATACCTAAGCGGGTTATTTAACAAACCACTATCTTCACAAGACCAGATCCAGGCTTTTGGGGATTTTTTTTTTTTGTTGGTTGATTGGTTGGGGGTTTTTTATTGGTTTTTGGGTTATTTGTTGTTGTAGTGTTGTTGGTTTTTTGGAATTTTGGGGATTTATTTTTTGGTTTTGTTTTTTTGTTGTGCTACAGTGAGGCCATTCAAGCATAAAGAGTTTGATTAAGCAAAATATATAATGTCTTCTGCTCAGTATCTTCTCTCAGAAAGGGAGAAGAATCAATGATATCTGTGACTTTTGCTATTCTTTATACAGAAAACTGTAGTTTTGATTCAGCCAGCAAATGTATTCTTTCAGAGACAGAGCAGAACCAGTCCCCCAACAAAATTTCATGTTTCAGATGGCAGCCAATGCAGCATAGACCACACGGAGCAAATGCAAACCACAGGTTCTCTTAATCTGTTTTCTTTGTTTGAGGTGATTTGAAGGGAAGGTGATTGTTGGGGGTGGAAAGAAGCAGTGCAAAATTCCATCTGGCATCTCAAAACCAGTCAAACATCTCAAGACTGAAGCCTTTTTATACATTACAAAGATTCTAAACGACATCAGATTTGTGTTAAGGAAACTATTAGCCAGAATATTGAAGGAAAATGTCTTTGCAAAAGCCACTTTTATCATTATACTTTACTTCTGTGGTAGGTAGAGATTATCTCTTCCCCACCCCCCATCCCTTTGATCCTTTAAATTTTTGTGTATGCAAACATTTGTGGGCCCTTAAGCCAAATTGTAATGATTTTTATTGGAGGTGAATCCTAGAGGACATAGATTTTAGGAAATTCATGAATTCTAAATTAGTTTTGCACCAGAAGCAACTGACTTGCTGTTTCAGTCCTCACTGGCTGTGCAAGTGCCTGCTTCTCTGCTGGCAACAGCGCAGCATTCGATGGCTGCCCCTGAGGCCCTGGTGTGGCAGCTGCAGGACGGCTCTGCTCTCTGGGGCTTGCTAGAGAATGTGGCCATAAGTGTTATAATGGGGTAGTTTGCCATGAATGCATCATATGGTTTGCAGACACCCTTGCTGCTCACTTCCATTACTGTAAGCATTTGGAAGCAGACAAGTTTCTGGCAGTGCACAGACGTTACTCAGTGTTTTGCTTGTAAGCTCAGGAGGTTTTTTTCTGTCGTCTTTCAATCTATCGTATGCAATAACATGATACAGACATTCTTTTATTTTAAGTATCATAGTGAGTAGTTTATTATTTCAGGGAAGCAGTTTTCTTATTTATGATGTCAGTAAAGGACATAGTGTGTCACATGTGCAAATGAGTGAACTGTTGTGTTTTGGTTTAGTATATTTTGTGATATGATAGGTGACAATATACACCCATATAATATCTGCTAAATTCACTGGTCTTTGCTTAAATGAATCTCCATTGAGTAGAAGATGTGCTAATATCTGCTTCAGTATGGACCTATACTTGAGTTCATGTTCATGTTTCCTTTGAGTTAATTCCATATATTGCACAGGTATGAGAATGTTTGGGGTTTTTTGCTAAATATAATATTGCTGTATTTCCCACACACTTTTTTTTGTCTGCTTCTGTTTGACCTATTTTACTTTATGAGAAAATTTGTTAGTCTTTGTCTTGGCAAAAACCAATCTGAAAATCTTGGCAAAAACTAATCTGAACCTACGTGCCTTCTCTTAAAGTCATTCTCTGAGTCCCTTCATTAGGTAGGGAGACATTCATCAGAGCTCTTACATTTGTGCTTCTCATACTTTGAGTATTAATTCAATACTCACTTAGGAAAACTGTGTTTTGGGGAAGAGCGTCATCAAAAGCAAAACTGAAATCTATGTTATGATGATTAGAAGCTGGAAAAATCCTAAATCTTCTGTTCCAAAATTGCAAACTTGTATTTAGTAAGATAAAGCAAAGTCATTCTTAGAAGGATTTTTCCCTGCAACTGCTTGAAAAGTCTAGTTTCAGAAAACCTCTTAGAGGGGCTATTGTGATTTAGAAAGTGAAGATTTTAATTAATGTTATAATAAATCTAAGGAAGATATGGCGGAGATTTTCCTTCCCTATATTTTCTTTCCATCTGCGGAGTTTAGAAAAAAACCTGTGGTTATAGCCCTGAATTAATACTAAGATTGTAATGGGGAAATCCGAGCCCCACGACAATCCTTTGCTGTGGATCTTTCCTGACTTCCCTATTGATTTTGCTCGTATGTCACTCACTTCTATTGAGAAGTGCACACCTGGTGAAGTTCACCTTGAGTCATAGACATGTTGCATGAGTCTCTCCCTTCTTTCTAAAGGGAAATTGAGGTGACTTTCAAACAAAGCTATATCCATGTATTGCAACTCCAGCAGAAGGTACAATTTCTGCCATTCTGTTTTAAATTTGGTTCCAGTTTAAAGTGAAAGCATCTTGCTGGATTTCAAGTGCAGAATGTTCAGGTGAGCAAGTTCTTTTCAAAGTGCATAGAGGGTCGAGCTGTTGCAGGGCAGGTACCCTTTATGTAGAGGCACTACAGCACTGTCTCCTTGTGAAAGAATTATTTTAGGCAGTAGCTTTAAAATTTTAGCAGTGGATGTTGACTGCATTTCTTGCATTTTTAAAAAAGTCTACCAGCCAGCAAATGATGTGACGAAGAAACGGCAGCTGCTTAAGGAGTCATGCTGTTTCAGCAGTTCAGGCCACTGGGACTGATTTTTTCTTAGGACAGTTTTCAAAGGTACACCCCAGGACATTGTCCCTGAAACAGCTTCTCCTCTTACTAATTTAGTGCTTTAGAAAGTGAGAAAATGATAGGGTTTCTTCCCCCACTCCACAGTAAATGTCATATGTACAGCCCCAGGAACAAATCTCCCTAGCTGAGGAGGGTCTTTGGTACAATGCTGGTACTGGCACTTCTGACAGTGCCTCTTGCCTTTATGCAGACTAGTGGTGGAGTTGTGGCATAGTGGGTTATGAAGACCATCAGTAAGTAATCTTGAAAGTGGAATTCTGCAAATCAAGAGACTCGTTTCTGCTAGAGTAGGAAATGTACTGTCAGTGTTTGCAGGTATTTCAGTTCTGTCATCAGTTAAGACTAGGATGCAAAGGACAGAAAGACCTGTCCTGTGGAAAAAGATGATAAGTCAGATGACTCATTCTTCCACTGCTAATCAGCTTTATTCAAATGCAATTTACCATATTTCTTTGTTAGAGAGTAAATACAGTGGAGGAAAATACACAGCTGGCCCTTGCATTGCATATTCAGAAGAGGGCCTGGCCCATGGAGCCAGCTTGCTTTATATCATCTATAAAACACATGAATTTTGCTTTTCTAAACCTTTTGAGACTTAAGTTGTCAGATTTTTTAAAATTGTATTTCTTGATAGATAGAGTTCAAAATGAAGAAAAGATTCTTCTGGGAGTGTAACTCATTTCCTTTTTTTTATCTTTCTATCTTTCCATTCTTGTGACTGGAATATATTGGCTCCAAAGGATATGGTAAATGGTTCAACTCAAGTTATAATAGGAATGAAATGCAGAATAGTTAAAGGTGTGAGCTTTTTATTTTATTGTGTTTTTAAACAGAGTGGGAGTATATAGAAAAGAAATTGACAGACAAGTTCATAGAAGAAAAATAACTAAGGAGCACAGCTACAACATGTGCTTCAAGAACTTTCTGAAAACTGTACTGCTAAAAGCATAGAGAATTTGAATGCAATATCACTACACACTTGTCTTTGCTGATAGTCCACTGTCAGAGAAAGAATACAGGCTATATAGAGCTTTGTTCTTACCCAGCACAGCTGGTCTTATGTTCTTATTTCATTAATTTCATTTCATTCCATATGCTGCCCATAAGAATGTGGACTTGTTTCAGAATATATCTGTGAAGAGCTCCTCACAGAAAGATTTCCTTTTTTAAGAATTATTATCATATGCAGATAGTCCTTTATTCAATTCCAGGCCTTCAAGAATGTTGGCAGCTTATTAAGAATTTTAATCAGAGTAGCATATTGATGACTTTTTTAAACTCCTGAATAATTTTAATATATCTTAATAATGAATGGTACTAGTTAATTACATAGAAGGGAAATCAGATCATGGTATATAAAGGAGCTCATCTACTGGTTAATTTCCTAATCTGTGGATATAGTTTGGATTTGGGATTAATCCTGTGTCTAAGGCAGTTTATACAATAAAAATTTGAGGACAAGTGTGGTGCATAATAGAACAGACATTCCGTGATGAATGTACAAAGCCTGAACCGTCTGCCATTGCACACTGTTTTAGTATTTGCAAATGCAGTACTATGATTTGCCATCTCTTCAGATTTCTTCTCATGTAATAGTTGCATCAGTGAGAAAACACTAAAATATCTTCATACAAATTTAGCTCTTAATATGAACTTTTCTCATCATTTCTCATCAATTTTATTACCCTTACTGAAATGGCATGGTATTAATGACATTGAATTTGATCAGAAGTTTTCCTTACAAATATAGTCCATCTTTGTGGGGAAAAAATAAAATATATATATATATATATCTAAAGCACTGGTATCACACAGATATTATAAGTTCTCAAGGTTTTTATGTATGGCTTTCAAGGCACAGAGAATTCTTTTTTATTTCCAGTATAAACTAGGAGGGGATCCAAACCCTTTGCAGGACACAATTGAAATTCAAAATATTCTTAGCAATTGGAAAATTGATTTGACATGAAAAGCTATAGTTGATTAAGGAGAACTGAAAATACTATTCTTAGAGGAGAAAATTCATGTACAAAAGTTAGAGAATGACCCAGTAGATAGCAGTATTTCAGTCATAAACCTAGTGATTTACAAGTGCCCCTTTGCAAATCATAAACAGAATATGAATCAGTAATGATCTGCCAATGTAGAAACAGGCAGGCAGTCCTCATTCTGGGATGTGAAAGGTGGGAATGTATTCAGAAATGGGAAATAAACCGTCTGTTCCACTCAGTGTTCATAAAGCCTCTGTTGGAGTACTTTTGCCACTTTCTGACATAAACTTGTAAGGACAAACTGGGGAGAATCGAGTGATGCCGAAAAGGAAGGATCCAAAGTCTAGAAAATGTAACTTTTGAAAAAGAAATAGAGCATTATTGTGAGTGGTAAGAATAGACAGGACTTGAGACATAGTAGGTCTTCAAATGCTGTAAAGAAAAATTAATAGAAAGGCAAGAAACTCCCCCAGCCTCCAAGGACAGTTGAGCTTCTGTTGCAGAAAGTGAGATTTATATAAAGCCTTAATAAAAACTTCCCAAAGTAAAGACAGGGTTAGATATTCTTTCATATAAGTTTCATAGAATACAATGAAATCTCCATCACTAAGGGATTTTATGAACAAGATGTACAATCATTTGCCAAAAATGGGTTAGGTATTTTTAAACCTTTGTTGTATTAGGAGTCTGAGAGTAGAGGACTTGGTCTCTTCCAATTAGTTTTTCTATTCTTTTCTGCAAGTATTACCCATACATTTAAAAAAAAAAAACAAAACAATCAGGACTAAGCATTTTTCTTTCTGAAACATTATAGATTTCTGTTTTATAAACTCTTTTGCAGTAATATAAAACTCACGGGCTCTACTGTCAAATTTGACATACAGTTTGCAAAAGTACATATACCTTGCTGAAGAAAAATTTTTAGACTTCTACCATAAACATGCTTTTGTAAATTTTCCCCTTAGTGATACATATATTGAAATGTATGCAAAGTAAATATGTTTGAACAGTATTCAAAGAACCTCTTTCCAAGGCAAAGCATACTATTAGGTGCTACCATGCATGGGTACTATCCTTGAGTGGAGAAGAGTAATAATAAACAGGTCATAATGCAGAGTGCAAGAAATATCTCAGCATTTGAAATGATCCTCCTAAAAGTAGAAATTCTGATGTTTATGTTAAAAAATATACTTCTTTAAAACTGCAGCTCCTACTAGGACGCCAAATTCTTGAGCATCTGTGTTAGCAGCAGGATTTACATCTTCCCATATAAGCAGGTGTTGGGGGGAGGGCAAAAAAATAGTGCCCGGGGTCTGAAATTCAGTGCAAGTGAAGATTTCAACAATACTGACTCATATACTTTACAAGAACTAAAGGCAGCATTAAGGCATCAATTAAAACTGTTAACATTCATGTCATGCAGTGAGTGTGTGGCAGGTCACTTTGTCTGACATTCTTGCAAATTATACACACTGGGCACAAACACAAGATGCTACGGTCCTGCTTTTCTACTGCAAACCATTTCAGATTTTGATGAAAGCAGAAGAAAGGCCAAATAAACAGTTTTACCAAATATTCTATCCATCCCCTCCAGCTGTTTACCAGGGTCCAAAGGAAGCTCTCCAGTTGGAAAATATGCCCTCTAAATTACCAAATATGAGATTTTCAGTTCAATCATTGTTTTAATGTTTACCACAAAGACCGTGGAAAAACATGATCTCTCTTTTTGATGGTATGGTCTCACTTTTTGTGTTGTTTTCTTGGCATAAAAAATGGAATATATTTTCAGACTAGCCTGCATGTGTGTCTATGTGCATATATAGAGGGATAACAGCCTGTTGGGAACAATGCTTGCTACAGAACATTTACCTGAATCTTCAATAATAACAGCATTTTGTTCATTGAGCTGTTTCCAGTGTTGGCAGAAGTTATTCTTGAGGGAAAATCTGAGCATCAACAAAATGTGTTTCCGGTTAGATAATAAAACCTTGGTGGAGTTGATCAGTTGGCAGTCTTCCAAATCGGAATCTGACATGCACCTGCTTCATTTATTTGTTTTATGCACTTCTCATTTAACATACTGTAATGTTTGGGGAAAGCAATCAGGTTCAACTGGGCAAAATACTAACGTTTCCTTTATTTAGTTCAAGAAACTGCACACTGTAATGTCAGGCTGCAGTTACAATACAGGGATTCTCTCCAGAGGATGTGAAAATAATTAGAAATATGACTTCTTTTTTTTTTCAATAAAAATTCTCTAAAACAGAAGCCTGCAGGCAGTGATGCTTTTGGTGGCTAAAATTGCTCTGGGGATAGATGATTACTAAAATACAGCAGAGTTGAGATATTAGACAAACAGGCCTATTGCAACATCAGGTTGATCTTTCATGTTATTCACAAGGATAAATATTAAAAACCCAAACACAAAAATATACAGACAACTTAGGTTTAAAAACTAAGTATGTTGTTTAGACCAGCTTAAAAGACATATCATCTTCATGTGACATTTCTCCTGAAATCTTCCATCACTATATAATCATCTTCTGCTTACAGACAAGCCTGCATGTTTTTTGAACCTAGAAGTCCTTCTAGTCATTCTATTTGAACCCATTTTTTTTGTCTGTTGTTTGGAGTTACTTGAATCAACACACTATTGCTAAATAAAACATTACATATACTGAGGGAAACAACCAAATTTTGTAGGATGGTTAATGAATTTATTCCTACTCTTTGACTCTACTCGAACTTCTCAAATGAATCTGTCTAGTAACAGCAGTGGAAATTATGGTTGAATTCCAGTTCACTTACTAATGGGAGTTTTGAGTAACACCTTTTCTGTATTCAGGCATGTATGTGTAATACCCATGAAAGTACTTATCTGTCTATCATACCCTTAATTATTTTGATAATCTGGGTATACTGCTAAGGATATGACTTGCTTATATTTGTAGTTTTTACAAGCTTGATTTGTTTATCTCTGAAAAAGTTTGTTGTCCTGTTTCAAATTTCAGTTGATTTTCCTTTCTAATTAACCTTTATCCCCTGCTTCATAGACATACTTTCTAATTGTTTAATTGCTTGAGGAGCAGTGACATTTTTGACTTAGCATTCAACCACGTCCCAACATACATTGTTGGGTTTGTAGCTCAGAGTGGGAATTCAAAAGTGCTTTTCTATGCAGCACTGTTTGAACTGCAGCTGCCTGCCTGCTGACAGGTAGGGAAGTCACTGTCAACAAGATTTAAAGTTGCTGTCATGTTTACACAGCCGCATAGAAAAGGTTGAGAGAGTATTGTGATTTTGTTGAGAGTAAGTACCAGCAGTTACTGGGCCATAGTAGTGCGTATTGGCTATGATTAATGTTTGACATTTGCATTTTTTGGAGATATTTTAACCACTTTTCTTGTCAGATGAAAAGTGCGCTGCAATCTTTCTAATCATGGGGGTATTTTTCAATGTGCTGAGTTTTCTAATGTTGAGCCTGAGCTATTAAAGCCATGTATGTATTTAGTTCTGAACTCTTGTAAGGATTTTCAATATATCTGAGCAGTTGGGAAATCTATATTTCAGCGTCAAAAATCCCACTAGACTAAACAAATTTTTAAACTAATACATACTCTCACTTGGTGCTCTCTCTGTTTTCTACTTTAGTCCCCTGGTAGTTCTGTGTAGTAACACGCCGAGTCGTTGCATTGGTTAACACATACTAGCATTTATTAAGACCACTGTACAGCTTCCAGGTTACACCTTGGGGGTTAGTACGTGCTGCTAAAGATGTTTCTCCCCCTAAATGCCTCCTTAGAGCCTCTCTTGATGTCTTTTTCTAAGATGCCTCATCTACCATGCCTCTCCTCTAAGATGCCTATTTTAAGATCATTCCTTCCCCAATGTCTCCCTTCTACGACGTCTCTACCAGGCTGTCTTTCTAAGATTTCTCCTTCTCCTACTGCTACCTTCTTGTAAACGCCTTCAACCACCCCTTGAAACAGCCACCTGATAGCTTTTCTGCTCCCTTTCGCTTCTTCCCAGGAATACAAACAACCCCTGTTTTTGCTGGCTTTTTCTCAGGGTTTACATGCCTTCAAGGCCGGGGCCTGCATGTGTGAGAACAGGCTGCCTGCAGCTTCATTCTCTCCACATCTCTCGATGAGTCGGACCAATATGAGTATGTTAAAGGAATTGTTTACATATGAAAGTTACTACCAAAAATGAGAAACGGCTCAGAAACACAAAGGTTTTGTTGTGGATATTTTTGATTCAGACAGATATTGAGATATTAGGGCAAAGATTCAAGAATTTAAATACAATTTTGTAAAGGTTATATATATTTTATTAAGAGTTCAAGAATGAAAAAGACACCAGTCAGATTCTGCAGGAACATTTTTATCTTTCGTTTTATCTTTTACTTTTTCTGCATTTCTCTGAGGTTTCTTTCAAAACCTACTTGTAGCTTTGTGATTAATTTTTTGGCAGTTAATTTTATCTTGTTGCACAGGTCCGCTATGGCAACTCACCTATGTAAATCTTAACTAAGATATATTTCAGTGAAGTTTAATGAGTTTGTCTTGTCCCTTCAGAATAGCATTCCCAAGACACCTTAAAAAAGTGACAGAGCTGAAGAGCTTAATTTGAAGCAATGATAGTGTACCTGGAGTGCTTCAGGGCCCAGGGTAGTACATTCACACAGCAATGTGGAGTGTGAGTCAGAGCAGCACATTCCAATGCTCTCCTGTGTTCCAGCACACTGTGTAGACATAGTTATTCGTAAAGAAACCAATTTACACAATACTTCTTTATCTCTCTTTTAAGTGAACAAACATTACAGTAGTATTTTTGAGTGGTTTTGATGGATTCCATAAATGCTGTTCATGTGGTAATTAGCTGGAGAATAACGTTAGGTTTGTGAATGTAACTGGATCACAGGATGGTTTGAGTTGGAATGGACCATAAACAGGATCTTGTTCTAACTCCCATGCCAGGGACAAGGACACCTTCCACTAGACCACATTGATCAGAACCCCATTTAACTTGGCTTTAAACACTTCCAGGGATGGCACATCAACAACTTCTCTAGGCAATCTGAGGAGAGCCACTGTGTCTCCACCCTTTGTGTAAACAATTTCCTCCTAACATCTAATTTATATGAACCTTCTACTAGTTTAAAGCCTTTCCCCCTTGTTCCATCACCACATGTCTTTTTAAACCCCCTACAGCTCGCTTATTGGCCTCCTTTAGGTACTGGAATGTACTAATAGATTTTCAGAGCCTTCTCTTCACCAGACTGGAGAAGAGCTCTCTGAAGTGGGATTGCATGTAACTCGCTACAATAGCAAGAATACATTTTGCTTTTTTGACTTTGTCAAAAATCTATAAATAAATGTCTCACAACTCTTTTGAAATAAAATACAGGTATTTGTATTACCAGAATTGCATTTTTGGCTTTGATGCCCAAATCTGCCTTGAGTTATGACCCAGTGCAGGTGGTCATTGCTCCTGCTGTCTGCTATTTCAAAATGCGGCTGGGTATTGCAAGCTGTGCCACAGCCCCTCACAGCTCTGTGTGAGCCATGCTGAACACTCTAAATATCTTGCTTTATTTCCTCGTGCTTTCAGCATGCATTGGGATGACACTGAATCAAAATGCATATATCTGAATGCCTCTGATATTTGGACTAGCTTGAAATCCAGGTCCAAATTTTGGAATTACCGATATTTTGACCATGAATGTCTATTGATCCAAAATATATAATTCTACATATATTTGGTATATAAACATATATGAACTTGCCTCTCTGCTAGGACTGTCCTTTTATTTTCTTGTGCGTTTTCTCCTGTGGGGAAAATCCAGGAGAAAATTGATAGTAAGCCAGAAAATGCTTTCTGTGTACATTCCATTGTTTTCATTTTAATAAAGCATCTTTATGTGAGCCACTTTCTGCTGGATTTTTGAAGAGGTTCCATAAATACTTTATTTTAGTCACCTGATAAATTTGAAATTTATCTCTGTGCTTTACTAGGTGTCATAATCAGTTACCAGGTTAACAATCACAACCAATGGCTAACACTTTCAGGTTATATATCTGGAGTTGATGACCTTGCAGTCAAGGAATACTCAGGAGATGTGTTTTGAAAAGGTGAAAATTTCTCTCCTTCACTGTTTTACTGATTTGGTACTGCTGTGTCTACTTTGCATTATTAATGATTTATATTTCACTCCCTTGTATGTGATATGATACAGTTGCTAGAAGACCAAATATGGCTTTTATTCTAGGTCATAAAGGAGTCACTTTTAAATTATTAGAAATATACAAATTATTTTCACAGGGAAGAAATTATAACCCATCCTTCATATTGTGTCAATGAAAGTGATACACATTATTTATAACAGTATTAACACTGTTTTGCTTACAGGTTTATTTTTTTCCTGCACTCTGATTTGTGTATATGTGATATACCGAGGGAGATGTATTCTGAAGCTATGCGGTTTGTGTATTAATAGTATGCAAAATGTTCAAGATAAAATTAATAATCTCTTTCAGCATTATTGTTCATAACCTTGTGACAAAGACAAAAAAGTCTTAGCACGCAAAAGAATTAGGAGAGCTAGAGGATGCACAAACAGGTAAAATGTGACAACCTATAAAATAGTTGGGAACCAGCCATGTGTCTTGTGATACAGACATCAGGGAGCAATGTTAAGCACTTCGTCACTCCTGCCCTCCAGTGTCCGATGTTTCTGATTTCTTCTTTTATTGATTTCAACTAAAGAAAATATAGAAGAGTGTAGAGGTGACCCGTTTTGTTGACAGATACACGTGTTAGTCTTGTACTCCCAGAAAAGAGTTTAGACATCAGGAATAATGGCTTATAGGTAAGAGATAAACATGATTTCCTGTGATTTCTAAACCTAGTGAATCACAGGCAGAAGTTAAAGACACAGTCCGCTTTCATATTTTCTATTTTTATCTTTTATTCAACAAGATTAACAGGACACTGGAAATTCTAAAAAACTCCACAATCCCCCTAAAAAACCCAACCCCCCACTCCTCAAGCCCCCTCCCAATTACTAAAATTATTAAACTTACGGTGCTTTGGGAACATTTTATTCACTGTTAACAAATGCAGTGACAAACTACCCCTCTTCAGTCTTGTGTGATTTTATAAGCCTGATTGTTTCATAAGTTTGAACTGATGTCCTGCACTATATGTGATTATTTTATAAAAATGAAAATTGAGAGTAAAGTGTTACTGTTTAGATGTGAATTTCAGCCAGGGGCACTAGTAAAGGATTTTCCAGTCACATTCCATACAGAGTCAGTATCATATCTTTCCACACTGTGGTAATAAAATGTCAGTAGCAGTTATTTGGAGTTTATATGTAATATTGTCTGTCAGGGAAACAATACTTACATTAGTCTCACATGGTAAAAAAGCATGCCAAAGCAATGAAGGAAAAATACAGCATCTGAAACTGTTGCATGGTGATATTATTATCATTCATTTTGATGCATAAACCAGTCATGTCCTACTTTCACAAGACTTCCTTTGTTTATTTAGAAAAATTCTCTTTTCAGTTTAAGTTATAGCTTTAGAAATGCATGAATTGCCCTTTTTGTCCATGCGCAGCTAGTCAGTTTTCCAAACTATTTACTAAGGAGGTGTGAATTGTGGATTAAAAGGGAATATCCTTCTTTTTACGAAAAAAAAATGCCTGTGCTTCTCTCCCCAGGAGAGAGTATGTCCTAGATGATCAGTGTATTTCAGCGTGACATAGTTCCATGTATTTCGTTCCACATTAGAAGTGATTGTAAATAAGAACTCCAGTATGATTTACAGCAGGGATTTAGAATTATGCAGTAGTATTGGGAATAGAATGTCTTTAAGACAGGAGATGGTACCTGGTCCATAATGAAAAAAAAAAAATAAAAAGCTGTTGAGATGATGGAGTACCTAAATAATATGAATAAACGTTTTTTTTCATGCATCTACTCACCTTTCAGTACACATTGAATTCTTATCCTTTCAGGAGGTTAACGTGCCTCTTTCTGTGTGTCTACCAGAGGATCTGTTGTGAAAGTTTATGGCTTAGATTTTTCATGTAATCAAAAATGGAAGTATTTGCAATTCTGGGCAGGAAAGGCTTTTCCCTGTGGAAAAAGAACAGTCTTCAAGTCAGGCTTTTCCCAAAAGCTTTTCCTGTTGCAAAAATGCAACAGGATACCATTTGCCGCAGAAAAGTTTTCAGTACCTTTTATTTGTTGTAAAATTGGAAACAAAATGCAAGTACAAGAGTAAGTTTTAATACCAAAACCTTTATCAGCTCAGCAGCATGTCTGCAGCTTAGGACCTAAGAAGGCAACAGCTACAAAACTCAATGTCCCATCTTCCACAACCGCTTTTTAATTCCTTTAGCAGAATACTTACAAAAATATTTGGTGTAATTTCTCCATGATACAAATTGTTTCTAACAAAGGAAATACTTTTATTGATATAGCATTGTTTAATTGTTTTCATTTAAGTGTCTGATGTCCTTTGATTTGCCTATGTCATAGTAAACCATAAACTGGAAACTGATTAATTTTCTTTAAGATTCTGAATATTTCAGTATTTCTATGGCTCACTGCTATTGAGACTGGAACGAAAAACTATTACATGCAGAGATCTCAATCTAGAACTATAATTCTTTCTCTAGTAATTAAAGGAAAAAATTAGAAAATTCTAACATTTTTTTCTATGGTTACAAGCACAATGTTAGTCAGGGTATTGTAATTTAATATTACAAAAAAAAGAAAAAAAGAAAGAAAAACTAATATTAAAAAGTCAAAAATATTGGAAATGTGAAGTTAACCAAATAAGCTTAATGGGGATCCCATTCTCATATGATTCTTTGACAGAGACAGTTGTGACATTTTTCTTGTGAGATAAAGCTATTTAGAAATATAGATTTGTGGAATTTTTTTTGTGTTGATTTGGTTGGGTTTTTTTAAGACTAAGCATATTTCATGTATTCCTCAAACTAAGAACACGAGAAGCTTAGTTTTGTTTTATATAATTAAATCCGGTAATACGTATTATTGTATGTGAACAAGTTATTTAATTGTGATACATTCTAAAAAAAAAACCTGTAAGCCCACATTAAAATAGTGAATAAATATGTAGGTTAAAATTATATCTACTTCTATAAGTCTATAAATAACACTGCAGGAAGCCAAACACCTTCTGTCATCCTTGAGCTGCTGTATGTGGGTGCAGGGTAATGACAGAATATTTTTAAAGAAGACACTATTCTTTAGTTAACCTTAAAGAACCAGTTAATGAGTGAACACATGTTAATGAACCAGTTAAAATCACAGGAAGATCTATATGGAGCTAAGAGAAAAAAATTATATTACCTGTGTAAATGGTTTATTTAAGCTTTCTAAGCAGGAGTAAAAGGTCATTTATACTGCTCAGTCCTACATATGCTAAGCAAAAGAATACTTTTTGTCCTTAATTTCTCAATTTCTGGTGACAAATTCTCATTCATAAACCTAACTATGGTGTAGTTAATAAGATAATAACCCTGGGAAAATTGTTTATAGAAATATTGGTTATCTGTGTACTGTGGATAATTTAAAAGCCTTGATGTTTAAGCACAATAATGGTGTTTCAGAACTTTTATATGAAACTTCTACTGTCAAATCCTAGTGAGTTTTTTTCCCCACGTATTGTTGTTTCTCTTGAACCAGAACACTGTTCATCAGCTTTTTCAACTGCTGTTAGGTTTCTATCTGTACAAAGAAACCAGAGAAGCATTAGTTTAGATATCTTTGTTCAATGTGGTCTTGGGACTGCATAGCAAAGTTGGATTAAGTGATTAATGGTTATAGCCACCTAAAAATTCATATAATCCCATTTGTATTATTATTTTTATTTATGTTATTTACCTTAATTAGATCTGAGAGCACAACCATAAATAAGCCATTTTGACTCATTAAAATATGATAGATTATTCATAATAAGTAGCTATACTTGCAATAGAGCACCATTAAGAGGAGATTGGCAGTTAAATGTCTATGTGAAAACGTATTTAGAGACTAGTCCTTCCTTAAAACAAGTAGCTTCTCGGAAAAGAGATTTAAATTGAGCGAGGAGCAAAGGTGAGCTTTTGTGTTTAACTGGGCTTTTAAGTTATATGTTTTCACCTTAGAAACTGTGAGGTGTATGACAAAACTTTAAATAACTTCAGTGAAGCCAAGAATTATCTTTTTGTTATTAATATCTCGTGTGTCCCTTGCCTGAGTTACTTTTCATTTTTCTGGGTTAGTTTTTAGTTTCTCACATGCAGAAATTGGCTGATTCATATTTCATCTTTTCTGATGGATGCCTTTTCACTCTCATCCATAATCCTCATATATGTATGAGGATGATAAGTGCTCTGAAAATATTTATTTAAGTGTCTAATGTAAGCATATAAGGTCCATATGTACTTCAAATATGAGAGACTGAAAACTAGAAATTAAATGTAAGAAAGAACATATATCCTTTCATAATTCACAGAATATTCACCAGTTTATCATAAAGAGTGAATTCTCTTGGGTTTTGAAGAATTAAGGACACAATTCTACTGAAAATTTTTGTTTCTCCCATTGCTTGCAGATCAGGTTTTTTGCTCAAATTCAGATTAATAATGTCAAATATTTTACAACTTCAATAACACAAAGAAATAGTAGATAATTTATTTTTCCTAACACATTTTACTCTAGTGGCCCTTCTTTTTGAAACTGTGTTTCACATGTGGGACCCCAGATCACCCTGACAAAATCACAGTGCATCTCAAAACTCTCAATAAGCAAGATCATTTGTTGGGTTTTAGGAGTTTTTTGCCTCTAATTTTTACTTTCTCTATTTCTTTTTTTTTTTCCAAACACAGACACACTGTTGTCCCATCTTCCATCTTCTGACAACATTGTAAGTCCTCGGAGATAAAGTGCTCAGATATCACATGGACCGTTGCTTTAAGTATCCAAGATAAAACTGAGCATATCCCAATAATGTGGAAAGAAGCTGCCTTTCAGAGAGCTTCCTACACCACAATTCAAATTTTATTAACTTTTTAGTAGATAATGTTCAAAAAGCCACATTTTTTCTCATTGTGAAAGTCTGAGACATTCTTTAGTGGATTTGGTCTTATGGCTATATTTGTACAAATGTTAAAATGACTCATTAGAAAGAAGCAACACGAAGGAAGACATAAACAAGTTTTCACTCAAGAACTTAAGAGAAAATGAGACTAGTAAGCCAGTACTGCATTTTGTATCACTGCAGGAAATTATTTAAAATAGGCAAATTTATACTCTGCCTCTGGCTTCTTTAATGATTATTAGTTTTATTTAGTATTTAAACAGCATCTTGCTATCTATAAGATTTATCTGGACATTAATGCATACCTCTTGACATGTGCAGAACACTTTAATGGAAAGTATCATTGATGCAACTGTTTCCTCAAGGTGTAAAATCTAGAGAAGAGAGAAAAAGATTAGTCACAGTGACAGAGTGAACATTTGGGAATCACTTTTTCTGTGCATATAATTAAAAAATCAATAAGATGAATATATGGAGGCCAATAGTGTTTACTGAGGAAGAACAAGGGAAAAAAGCACAGCCATACTTTGCATTAGTAAGATTTTGCTCTGTGATCTAGTCCCCTTGTGTGATGAAACTTTGAAGGGCTGTAATAAAGGTCACCTTTGCTGTGCAGTGTTTATTCTCTTCATAGGTCTAGCGTACATCCACACTTCATGGAGAATGACAGATGGCTAAGTTTTAAAACCACAAATTTACCCCCACAAATTGTATTTAGAAAATTAAATTATTCCACGCATTCTTTGATAGCCTGACTTTTGCATCTCAAAACTACATTTACTGTAGTTTGGATAATTTTGAGAATATCATTTTCCTGGTCAGCATTGATGTATGACTTACTGAAAAATATAAAAAAAAAAAATAACTTCAATCTATTTAACTCTTCATCCTGCATTGTGTATGGGAGATTATGATTCCATGGCTAGTGTTATGGTTAAGTAAAATGGGCATATTGAAAAACCGAAGAGTTTAAATATACCTACTTATATCCAGGTAATTCAATGCTTTGACCAGTCAGTGCTTCCACAGTACCCAAATGGCTGTACGCTTCCAGAAAAACCCAGAGCCTGTGCGTGTGATATGTCTTCAGCCTGCACAAACATTTGCCTGGAATTTGATCTGATGTATAGTTTTAGTAGGCTTTGATAAAGATTCCTTTAAGGCTACCAACCCTATAAAACAGTTGTGCTAACATTTAGTCTAATGTGGTATTAAAAATATCTATAGCTATTGGTTTTTTGAGGAAATTTCTTGGTTTGGCACCATAATACAGACACTGATATTTGCACTGCCACAGGTGATGAAACTGCATAGCATGGTCACGTGAGAAAATAGCTAACTTATGTGATAAGAGTAGAATACAGTGAAAGAGAATCAGCAAAATTGGGGTTTAAAGCCAGTTTAACTGGTGAAGGTTGTTTCTGACCAAGAGTTATCAAATGTCTTCACAATATGACACTGTAGCATTTCTAGATTTTGGTGCTGTTTGCCAAGATCTTTTATCCCTGTGGAAGAATAAGGTGGAGCAATGTGCTGAGATTATTGATATTCTTGCTATATACACTGTGACTTCAAAAACATATCCATAGCTGCTACACATACTGTAGGAATAGGCCCAAATTAATTAGTAAATCTTATTTTTCTATCAGATTTAACATGTGTATGAATTGCTTACACCGTAAATCCCATTTTCACCTTTCTTCAAAATATTAATGTAATGATTTTGGATTGGTGTTGGGTTTTCTCTCATCCTGCAGTATTCTTTAGTACAGCAATATGGAAAGAAAACTCATGCAAGCTCTTCTCTGTCTCAAGTGAGGAGGTGATTCCAAAGGCATGAAGCATTCAGCACTTCTGTTAAGTATTGATCCATCTGATAACTTTTGCTTCTACTTACGAATTGAAGTATGAAACTAAAAAAGCAGATTGAATACTGAAATTCAGCTCAGTAGTAACTTCTTTAGCTGTAGCAACTTTTTTTGTTTCTGTACTACCGCTTGTGCTAGAGAGAGATTTGCAGAGAGATTCACAAACTGGTACAAATATTGGGTGTACCTCTGGCTTGCACCAGTAGCACTGGTAGTAGATGTTAGTACTGGATTTAGCAGCTTCTAGCTCTGGGGTAGATCATGCAGCATTTTTCAAATGTCTTGCAGAACATTGTCTATGGCAGGATGCTCTCCTGTCCTAGAGAATCAGTGCCATCAAGATTGTGCTTTAATTTCCAGTCCTCCAGTCCTCTTACAAACTCAGAAGACCTACTTAGGGTAACGGGAAGGTACTTACTGTAGATTTGCAGGTCTTAACACTGGATCCTCTCCTGAAATAGGTGTCTTTCAGGCATGGAGGAGTGGGTTCTGTTTGGGGTTTTTTAACTCACTCTTTTCTTAAAAAAATGCTAACTTTCTCTTGTGGCTCTGGGTCAGCGATACAACAGCAGCTAAGAAAGGATTTATGGTCCAAGTATATGAAAATAAATATCTACACGACCTTTAAGAAATGGAATTATATTTGTGAAGATACCAGTGGTTAACAGAAGCCAATAAGGAATGTCTCACTTTTTGTGACTGTTTTACAAACTGACAGAGCCAGCAAACCTCCTTGAAATCACAAAAAAGTCTTATGAAAGTGTCACAGGTTTAGACCAAATTCTGATACCATCATTATGAAATTTAAAACTTTTAAAGTCTAGATTTCTTTTTAGCCTCTAATAAGAGCTCATCTCATTAAAAATTAACACCTTTTATTATACCTAATTTACTTATAAATCTTATTGCCACCCATTATCCCCTCTCACAGACATCTCAATCAACCTTATGATTAAGTCTGTTTTATTCAGACTATTCCTTTTCCACTGATTTTAATTCTACCTTAATGACTTTTTTTTTTTTTTTTTAAAATTCATTCAGCTTTGGGTACTTTCTCATTGCTTCATGTGTCACTATTTTCTTACCTTTAAACTTGACTATTTTTGTAGCTTCCATCTGGGTCTTTTTATTACAGATATGCTGTGTTTTTTTGGGGGGAAAAAATCTAACTTTATAAACATTTTAGCATCCATGAATGTGTTTTTGTAAAAGGCTTTTGTTTTATCTCCCTTGAGAATTTAAATGCAAATACTTAGAGTCACATTTTACATCTCATTTCCATGTTTTTGCTAAGCAAAAGGCCTTAGTTGTAAGTGACCAGGTGCAATGACCAGAGGCAAACAGAAGAGTCAATGTATTCCCGAGTGTTTTGGTGTGTTGGAAAATTCTTATAAGTGCATGCTAAAATGTCTCCTGTAGAATCAGAAAATGAAGTAATTATTTTACTGAGTATCTCCTGCTCTCTGACACATCATATGCACTAAGAACTAATAATAAACTAATAAAAATAAGAAGACATTAACATCAATAAATGTTAAGACATCTTGCAAATAGAATTCATTCTTACTTTACACAGATCCATATGATATCCTATGTGTATATAATTCCTAGGAGAAGTTCCTTCTCATTGTCAGGTAAGTGAATTGGTAGGTGCTTCCTCTCCTCCTATTTACATATTCCTTCTTTGCTATGTTCTTGAAAGTATGAATTTTATCTTATTTAAAGTGAGTTAAGCATTGTTTCTTCCAAAAGAAAAGATGTTGCATAACGAGGATGGTATTTTTAAGGGGTTAAGGAAACAATAGCAAAGTATGTTGCTTTTAATTTGTTTCAAAATATGCATGCTTAAGATTTTTTTTTCTTTTTTTTTGCTAAATTTGCCATAGGTTGGTTTAGTCTTAGGAGCACTTCAGGTAAATATTTTTAAGAATTAGTGGGCATTTAACACTTAATTTAAGCATTCTCCAGGACAGCTGGACTTTGTAGCACACATTTCTGCTCTGCTTTTTTTTAATCCAGTAATGGTTTGTTTTAACGTCTGCATCTTCCAAATTCATGTCAGCCATGACAAATGATGGAGTTACTTTTTTGTTTAATTTTTCACTGGTTTTGCTTGGACAGTAGAGAACTATCTGTAGAGAACTATTTTAAGGAGCAATGCTATATTTATGCTATCATTCACTCATGCTGCTTGCATGGCATAATATTGTTCCTTTATGCTCTGTTTTTGTTAGTCTGTCAACTTGGATGAGATAATAATCATAACACGAGTTTTCTGTAAAAAGCCTACAAACTTTGAAGTCCCTGTTGTATGCTATTTGGAGAAGTAGTTCTGATATTTCTGTCCCAGCTTGCGTGAGCAATATCACGTTACTTGAAATTGTGTTTTCCTACAATGATTCCCACAGGTAAGGACTCTCCACATCTTCAAGATTATTTTGTTCCATTTGGCACAATAAGTTTTGCTGCAGGAGCTTGTCAAATGTGAAATAATAGAAAATGTTTGGTTTAAAATCCAAAATTTTCCTCAGCTCTGTTTCTCTAGATCCTGTCTTGCTGCTTCTGACCTTTTCAGACAGAGGACGGCTGAGACCTGAGCATATGGATCCCCTGATCCTTTCATTTCAATAAAAGTGAGATGAGTAGATGTCTTTGCTACCTATGTGACATGAAAGGATATGTTTCTATTACCATTTTCACTTGGAAGGGAACTAAAATTCAAATTTGGATTTAATAAACATCCCTGCTTAAAATTCTTATCATTTGCTGACCTGTGGGTCATTGCTGTCTAGACTGCTTCAGGCTGCTGCTTCTATTTAATTCAGAGACCTTTTTAAAAGTTGCCTCTCTCTTTTTCACTAATAAAGGAATTTTGTTATTTATTGAGGGGAACTGGAGAGGTTAGTTTTATCTCCTCTGCTTTTAGCTAAATTGTTTCTACTTAATCGTTCCATTTCTTTTTGACTGAGACTTTCATTCAAATGAGGCTCTAGAAATATGTTCTGACATCTTTCTTGAGCAGTATTTTTCATCAATGCGAATAAAATAAAATTAAACTTTCACCACTTTGTTTTCTAGGGGAGTAGACTCATCTGCAGTTCATTTTGAGGGTTATACAAGAGAAAACATCAACAGGAAAACTCCAAAATATTTCCCATTCAGGAGCATTACCGGCTTACACCTGTGGTAACTCCCTGGGGACAAAGGTTCTTGAATATCCATGGTCTCTGCACAAGAGCCAAGGTCGTGAACTAAACAAAAGAAACCCTTAAGCCATTGTGTTGGCATACATTGAGTGACTGGAGACAACACCACAAATTTGAAAGCTACACAAACTCAGTAATAAGGAACTGAAGCATTTTAGAAACGGTTTCTAATTTTCTAACAAAACATACAATGCTAGGTTTGCAAATCATGTTCTACTGAGATTACACATTAAAATAGGTTTTAAATACTGCACAAATAGACACAGATTTTTGAAGCAAAATGATGTGTCATAATTTAAGCATCTTATCCTGAGGCAATTTTATGATTTTTAATTTCATAATGACATATTGTATATACAGTATGTCTAGCAGTAGTGTTTAAAAAAAAAAACAAAAAAAAAACTTAGTTTTGTTCTTAATAAAGTGATGACAGTGATGTTAAATAAGTAAGTTCACTATGAGGTTCTAATCATATAATTGGCATTTATTCAGAAACATAATTCTCTTGAAATGGCTTGATTGCATTCATTATCACCAGTTAGAGACTTCTTAATGTTTTTATCAGCCTAATTCAAAATGCTAAATTGGAGCACAGATGTTAGAATTTGCTCCTAAATCAGCCTACAGTTTAATATTTTTTTTCGTATTTTAAACATTTCTGAAATTAATTCCTGTCTTGAACCTTATTTTGAAAACCAGCAAAGTGAGACAAGCTTATTTATAGAATTTTTTATCTGTAAAATATTTATAGAATTAAAATAAACTAATCTGAAGCTAGTCTATTTAAAGTATTGTCATTCTCAAATCATTTCAGGTTGGTTTGACTATGGCATGGCTTTACTGCCATGCATACCCTGGCATAGTGCCTATCTCCCGATTTACTACTTCAGGAATTGAGTAATGAATTCTCAGGCCCTTGAAAGAAACCTCACTGACAGAACTGTAAATTAAATGTTAGTAGGTAATGGAAAAGTAGCAGTAAATGCCTCCTGGTGACCATGCACAGGACGTGTAAATTAACCCTTTGCTATGGACTGTATGGAAAAAACTGCCCAATACATTTGCTATTAGTTCTTCAAGCCAGCTAATACTATATGTGTTAGTATATATTAAATATATATTTATTTAGCTAGCTGAAATTCCGTTTACCCTTTGAACTTTGAAGTAAATACATCCTTGACAAGCACCACCTACTTTATAACACTGCAGAATGACATTTATTAAGCAGTTATAGATCTTTAGCTGTGCTTCTTTTGACTGGAAAAAGGCAGCACTGGTGTAGTTCCTCTCTGACGATGGTAAGGTTTTGAAATGTTCTGGAATTATTTTACACAAAGCAGTAAAACACTCCTAAAAACAATACTGAATGACTTTAGATAAACCATGAGTAGATCTGGGTGAACCATATGTTAACACTATCAGCATCAGCAGAAAGTCATAGGAATTCTGTATTCATTACTGCTATATTCCCTGTATTGAAATCAGTAGAGGAACATAAAAGAGAAGATAACCCAGATGTGCACAAACCTAAAAGTGTGTCAGCCTGGTCCACAGTGGGGCTGCTACTACTACCGGAGCTCTCACAGAGGACTTCTCCTCCAATTTTGCCCTGTTAAGATTCAGACTGTGTTTTATTTATCAGGAGGCATGGGAGAAAACCATACTCCTCTCGTCATTGCAGCGGGTGGTGAAGGGCACTGCAAATGCAGCCAAACCTGGGATGAGACCATGAGGGTAGAGAGAAAACAACTCAAGGCAAGCTTCCCTAGGATCAATTATCCTTAGATAATGTGCATGTGTGACACTTGCCTATATTGTTTGAAACAAAGGCTGTCTGTTTTTCCTGGGTTTGTGCAATGCCTGTCATAACACATCCGCATTCTGAATTAGTCCTTGGGCAAGACCATAAAAAATTATATCATCAAATAATAGACATGGAAGTGCATGCCAGTATTGCTTATTTTCAGGTGTAAAGTACACAAATTACTATAACTTAGAAAATAAATATCTTTCTTTTGTGAATATGAGTTACAAGTATTGATAAAAAATATCAAAGTACCTACAAGGGACCTTAAAGGTTTCGTGCTTGAGCAGGAGATATTCCCAGCATTATTCATCTCATTCCTCTGCTTACTTTTTTCTTCTCTGCTTATGAAAGAAACATCTAGAAGTAACATTTCCATGATGGCAGCTTCATTTAATTTATTTTCATACATTTATTTGTCTCCAATTGAATTTGAGTAGAATTAAGTAGAAAAGATTGTTAATTTGCTTGTGTTCATTTTCAAGAGGGTGCTTATGGCAGGAAGATGACATGGACTCTCTCTCTCGTGGGGTGTGGAAAGAGAGACATTTATTTGCAGGGGACAAGCGTTTATGTAGGATACAAAAACTCAGGGGAGGCTGGTATTTTTCCAAAGCCTGACAATCTAGGGTCAACAGGTTATCTGTTTTCTTGGTTTGGGATCTCCTTTTCGAAGGCCATTCATTGTCCAGGCCCCTGGGCCCCCAGGCTTCTTGTCTCTGGGTGAGCATTCTTTTCAAGGTTTTAACCCTATCAGTCTTAGGACTTCTTTCAGGTCTTGATCAGTAGTCTGCTTGTTCTGATCTCTCCAGACAGGTGCTTTTGCTGCATACTATTACATGTTTGCATGAGTTTCTCCTTGACAGAGAAGCCTTTCTGTTACTAACTTCTGTTAGTGACTTTCTGTTACTGTATTCAGTATGCTGGTAATATTGCAACCCCCTGTGGTTCTGTGGGATCACAAATCATATCATTTAACAGGAACTCTCCCTCAGTTACTACACGTAGGGTAGTAGTTCCGTGTCTTCCTAAGGTGTCAGAACTGGAGCCATTACTGGAGACAATTCAGTACCCCAAGCTATTGTTAATTGTTTTGACATTTGTTAGCAAGACAGCAATATATTTTTTCTAAGGAAACTGCTAAAGTAACTCTGTTTCATTAACCAAATAAAAGTATTTTGACAATATATTCCTTGAGGAGTCCTAGATTTCTAGTGTATGGAGTCTTAGAATCACCCTGTGCCCCACTGAATCCATGGATTTAATATCCTACAAAATAATTTGAATATAGAGATTTTGGAGATTGATTCTTGTATGATAGACTTGTCTTTGCTAGAGCTTGCTACATGAAACTTGATTTTATTGGCATTTGTGCTTCAGATTCATATCTGCGAAATAGATCTAAAATAATGGTAGTCTGTCAGAAGTGTTACAGCCTTTAACTGAGAAAAAGTGCAGAGCATGGAAGAAACCAGGAGATAACACACAAGTGATATTCTCTCTCTCCTCTCCAGTAAAGAACTTATTTGTGGATTTAAATGCAACTAACTTTGCATCTGGTTTTCAACTTAAATAATGAAAATTTAGTGTATTGAAAACTTCAGGAAGTTTTTAGTTTCTTTTTCCTTAGAATGTATACATGGGGAGATTAAAGTAGGATTATTTTAGTTAAATACACAAACAAACAAATTCAGTAACCTGGTAGTTCATGGGTGCCCCATATATACTATTTTTATTCCGCATTGTTACAGATTGAGAAAGTCATCAGGAAAGTATTTGAAAATAATAAAATATATCAGATAAAAACAGTATAATTCTGACCAAAACACATGCTGACATCTCATAAAGCACAGGAAGGAAATTCCCAGTTTGTGCAGGTTAAACACAAAAATATTACTGATTTCACCAAATCTGAGTAATTTGGATCAGTACCCGTGTAATGAAACCAGTGGCCATACTGTGCCAGGTTCATGGGAGATTACTTCAGACTCCACTTAATGTTGTCCTGTAACCTGAATGCTAATTAGTGTTCAGAGAGGAGCAATTGTTCCCTCTGGTGAAGCTTCAAATGAAAGGAGAATATATTTTGTTTCTGTTTCCTCTAAGATCACTCTGTGATGCAAAAGCAACTGTATTATGTGAGGATAACTGAGCAATCCCTTTTGAAAGTGCAGTCTCAGTCTGGACTAAAATACTTATATAATCTTCTCTGCTTTAAAGTAAGGATTATGCATCTTATTATCGTTGCCAGTTAGTGTTTTTTTCTATCTGTGTTTTTCAAAGAAGAAGAAAATGTGACACTATGAAATATTAAAAGAGCCACTGTTATTTTTCTCTTGAGGAAGAATGTTGCTATTTTCCATTCATTATTCATTTCTTTTGGAGTTTGGTGGTTTTAGGTTTGTTTGTTAGTTTTGTTTTGTTTTGGTGTGTGTTCTTTGTATGTTTATTTGTTTTAATTTATCAAATTGTTTAACAAGCATTTTGATATCTAAAATATTTAGTTCAAGTACTCATCACTTTTTTGATAGGAGAGTGGATATTAGACATTTGTCTCAGAGAGATGACTGGTCACTGAACTGCAACTACTAATATAATATAAAATATCAGAAGCAATAAACTTTTTCACCCATTTTTCAGTTCTCTTGTTTCAAATCCTCATGATTACAGATTTTCAAGACTTTGAACATTGAGTCACATCTGATTGCTATAGTATATTTTACACAAATCAGAGACAAATACCTATAATGGTTTTCAGTGAAATCCTAACACTTATTGAAAAGTCTGACTGTATGATCCATAGCTGCATGGTGGGGGTTTGTAGTTTTTTTATGTTATTCAGGAACATTTTGCTTCAGATTTAAAAATGAAACAAATTATATGCCTTGCTAGTAAAATATGGTAGAATATAAGAGACCGTTCTGTTAAAAGGAATATAAATAACCAAAATAAGCATAAGAATTCGCCCTTCCATCTTTAGAATTGTGATTATATGCTCACTGGGGTCTTATTCATCAAGATAGTAATAGCCATTTTTTACTCTCTTTCCACAATGAGAGCAAAGTGACCATGGAATAAAGGAACTGCCAAAGTGGTAATCCAGCTGTTTCCTGTTGCTTTTACCTTGAGCATTGCAAAATTCATAGCTGCATTAAGCAGTAGGAAAATATTTATAAAGATAGGATTGCATTTTGAGGCTAGAGGGAAGCATGGGTAAAAACATTTACGAATAGCTTTGTGAGGCCAGGGGAAATGAGACTGTCCTAACAAAGCAGAGCATCTTTTGAAAAGGTTTTAGCATAGTTAAAATAAAACCTGATTTTTTTTTGCCATTGTTACTGGGTTTTTTTCTGTCCTGGTAGAGCTGTTTGGACTTGTGTTCACCGGGCTTGTTTTGCCACGTCCAGCAGCCTCATTCCCTGGCCTCCACAACTGCAGCAAGAGCTAGAGCTGGGAAAGGACTGACAGCACCA
The DNA here is from genome assembly GCA_013399895.1 of Serilophus lunatus. NCBI lineage: Eukaryota > Metazoa > Chordata > Aves > Passeriformes > Eurylaimidae > Serilophus > Serilophus lunatus. The sequence goes on from VXBA01005046.1 coordinate 123,143, forward strand.
AGGGGTCAGTGCATCACAGCCCATGGCCTGCAGACACAGGTGAATTGTGAACCTGTGAGAGGATTAAAACCGAGATTGCAATGGTCAGATCTGAAACTAGAATGAAAGGGATTGAAGAGTTAAGGCAGAGGATTAGTAGTAGAAAGGATAATGGATTAAATGGGGGAGAAGCAACACTACTACGGGTAATGGCACTCAGATTTTTTCCCCCAAAAAACCCCTAACTTTTGACTTAAACTTGGTTCAGAAAGTTGAGGAGCTATTGTCTACTCAGAACATTAAAGTCATTCCTGGGATAGTGAGGAGGTCCGGGAACAATGTGGAACCTGAAGTTTAAGAAAGTCAAGGGGAATAAACTGAACTACCTGGTTATGGAACATGACCATACCCAAGCTTGCGCAGGGCTGTAGCTAAGGTTTAGTTATATAGTAAAGGGCAGGGGAAAATGCAGAAGACTCTTAGCCTATGGAAAGCTTTGTATTTCCAAGTAGTTTTCATTTTCACAGACAAGAAATATAATCCATTAATATAAAAATTGAATATGGAGAAGGACCCTCCACAGAATCTGTAATTCAGAAAATCAGCTGTTTTTAGAGAGAATATTATTTGTATTGTTTGAGACTATTCCCCCGGATGCCTGCAAGAGCACCTCTGATTCTTGAGTTGAAATTTTCATTCACAAGCAGCAGCAGCTGGGCCACGTGCAGAGTGCCCTATGGTTTCTGGACTTTTTCAAAACCATTTTAATGGTTAATCTGTATATACTGTGTGCTGTGTGTGAAAAAGTTGATCTTTTTAAACTTAAGCTGTTATTTTTCTAACTATCTGACAACCCACATAAATTTGCCACCACTTTTATGGTTCTTTTCCATTATTTTTTGTTGCTTGCTAATTACTTTTCTTGCCCAATTTCATTTGCAGTTTGAATAAATAAACTGTTTGGTTCTGCCTTCAGGTTATTGTAGGAATAGTCAATATGCAGTTATAATAAAATCATAAATTTTTTTGAACAGGCAATTTTGAACATATCTTGCCACAGAGTTTTAAAGTCCTATTATTGCAGAAGAAACGTGCTTACTAGCTGCAAAGTTTCAATGCTAATTTCTGAAGTTTGGAAAACATTAAAATCAAGCATAGTTCTATACATGGTACAGGTAGTTTAAATATTTTGTGGCCACTTTGGAGAAAATTATTCTGTTGTGTACTAAAATGCAGAACATTGACCAATTTTATCCCCTGGTTATCTAAATTTTAGTCCTTGATCAATATGCTGGGAGGAATCAGTCTACATGCTTACTGCATAATGAACAATTTTTATCCTGGGTAAAATTTTAAAAGCTAGCTACTTTCTTTTCCATGATGCTACTGTTTTAAATGCTACTCTAGCTGATCATATGAAATGTCATTATTCCTTTTAGCCCCACTACTTTTCAAATCACCTGAGATTATTACTCAGCAGGAATTTGTCTCTAGGCATGCTTAAAAATCTGCACAGAACAGGAGAATCACTAACTTGGAGTAAAATATCTCAGATATTGCACATTACCATTAAGGACAGGTAGGTGGTTTCATTAGAAATAGGACTAATTTTCTCACTTCTGTCGGTGTATCAGCAAAGTCAAGCCCTGCTGGGCACTGGGACAATAAAGGGAGCACAGTCTTGGCACACAGACTTGATTTTCTTACTTGTTCTATTAACAATGGATAAAATAGCTGTTTCCTATACAGGTTCAGTTACATGGCAGTTACACTGCTCTCCTGGGATACCTTTTTCCATTTGTAGTTATATATTTAATATCATTTCTACACATTCTGCTGACTGTTAACCTGAGTGTTTTAAACTTGGTGAGCTTTGCTCCTGCAGCCCACTGAGATCATGACTGTCTTTGGAGCATGCATATCCCATTATCTCAAATACTCTCTGTATCCCTCAAGGTTTTGTAATTAGATCATAGAAAAGAAAATGACAGCTCCAAGTAGCTTTCCATGTATAAGCTTGAAAATAATAAGGCATTAATTTAATTTTGTCTAGTATTTATATCAATGCAAACTCATTTGCATTTGTAACACAAAGCAGCGAGCATGGATTAGCCATAATTTGGAATATCAAAGAACCAAGAGGGATCGTTACTGACACTATAAATGCTAAAAATTACTTAGGTATATCTAAATAGTCTCAGAGATAATTGGTTTTTAGTTGCCATACAGCTCTTTAATATTCTATAGAGGTCAGCTTCCTAAGCCATATGTATTACAACATTGTGCAAAGGTGGTTTGTAGGAGCTGCAAAAAACAGAACTATATGAAAGATCTTATAATATATAAAACTTAATAGGCCACTAGTGGCAACTGCCTCAAGAATAAAAATTAGTATGTCTCATGAAGAGTAATACACAACTGGTTGATTTTCTGTGGGTGTAACATGACCTTGACCTCTGGACTAGAAAAAAGATCGTGGTGGCGAAGAAATTAATTCGGCTTGGTGAGCCCATATTAGTGGCATTGGATGAGGTAATTTATCAGGCCACAGCTGAGTTCACTGAAAAAAATTCTCTCTCTTCTTACTCTTTTCTCAAAATAATAGAAGGCTAGTAGGATCTTTAGCTGTTGCACCTAGAGATTTATAGTCATTGTTGTGTGCTGCGTGTATATTGCATAAACGTTGGCACTAGTCTAGATACATACTTCCATACCTGCCATAAGTAAAATATTTTGTCAAATACTGAGTTAATGGACGTTTAATCAGCTCGAGAGGGGTTTTTGAGGTCAAGGTCACACTTTGTATGCAGTCAGAAAATTCCTTTTTGCCTGTTTGTTTTAAGACAAACACTTAAATATAGGTTTCTGTTACTTGAGTATGTGTGTCAAATAAGCAGCCTCCTACAATACCAAGGGCCTAATCTCTTCAAAGGTTGAAAGCTTGAACTTTTTGTGAACCCACTGAATGCTACTGGGGTCTGCGATGTCATACAAGTCCTAGACCTGAAAATACTGATGTTTTCTATGCTGCTACCTCATGAATGATGAAAGAATGTAAAATGTATGCCAGCCTTTTAAACCTCTGTAGGATTAGAGAGGGATGCAGGGAAATTAATAGTCTACAGTATCTTGTATATTTTACATATAAATAACTACTCTGTTGCTATTCCATTTTGCATCTGAAGGCTGCAAATCCTTGTGATTGTCCATATGATGACAAAACACAGTATTTATCCAAGCTAGTGTGTCCGCATGTATGTATCATGGCTGGTTCTCACTGAAGGAACTACCTTGGCATTGGAGGATGCAGCAAGATTTCTGCTGTTATTTAATCTGTCCCAATGTGTGATTATGACTGACTGCAAAAACTTGCACTACTCTGCTTCAACATCTTGACATACAGGATATTTCATGTCCCCAAATAGTGTTTTCTTTCCTTTTAAAAGAAAACACAAACGACAAACTGAAATAGCAGACAGAGAAGGAGCCACACATTATTCCACGCTAAGGTGCATCCACTCATGTATTAGAAAGTAGGCAAAGTGCAGACAAAGGATGGAAGATGGGAAGAATGAGACAGAAGGAACAGCCAGATTTCTGGAATACAATGACTTTTAGAAGGGGTAGGTCACTCAGATGGCCAAAAGCTCTGGTAGATCCGGTTACCTCAGAAAAAGAAGTTACAACACTTCTCTTATTTTTTTTTACATTTTTGCATCCAGTGAATATATAGTGGTAGAACTGAAAAACAGACAGAAGCCATTGTTGGCTGGATGCAGAATTGTTTTCTTGTAGGTCATGACGTAGGGAAATCATTCAGTGAAATGTTCAAACACAAGGCTAGGCCCACACATGTAGCTTTTACTAGGTCACCAGGTTCTTGCTAAGATGTAAGCAATATCATAGATTTTATGGTTATGCAACTTCTTTGATTTATGGAGGCTTTTATGTTTATTATTATTATTATTCCTATTATGTTTACAGTACTTCCAGACCCTTGTCTTCAAGTGTATATATAGTATGTATAAACAGATAGAAACCCCTGCACATGCTAAGCAGTGGAATACAGCTCATTTGATCATCTATAAGGTTGGGACAGTATGAGCCTGATGCTGTGCAAAGGCAAGAAAAACCTCTCTCAGCTCTTATGGGGGGAGACAGAAAATCAGAGGTGGTTTAACTTTCACTTTTTGCATATACAAGTCAAACGTAGCTTGTGTGTGAATCAGTTACTAACACTGCCTCTTGTCACAGCCACACTAAACTGGCATGAGCCTTCTAAGAGTTAAAATGGAATAACACTATACTACTGAGTATTGTGGTTCATCTTGTTGACTAGCATCAGTTAGGATTTAGTAATAATATTCAATATTTAGTCACATTTTTATTGAGTAATGTCAGTTAAAATATTTCTCTTTATTACATTATTGTTATATGAAATATGATGCTCCATTTTATATTAGGGACACTATTTTCCATTAATAAATACTTATTAATAAATGTGAAATATCTAGTATTGTAATAATGTTTATTAAATGTAAAGAGTATAATCATACATTGTAACCAATCTAGACCATTAAAATATATAAAAATGAAGTCAGACAGTAATTAATATTCCAGATTCAGTAGTGAAACTGTTCATTATAAATATAGAATTACTTAATTGTATGAACAATACATTTCTCCTTCAGTTTGTGCAGGACTGAAGAGCAGTATATTTTCAGATAAAGGATAACAAATTGTCATCAATTTTGGGGAAGAAAAAACAGTTCAACGACATTTTACTGCTTAAATATTTTCCCATAAGAATCTGTCTAAATAGATTCATACATTCATGAGAAATCCTGATGGGATATTTTAGCATGTTAAATTTTTTTAGCCCCCCACAATAGAAGGAGTAAGAAAAATACCCATTAGTTAAAATAAATCCTCATTTCACCACATATGGGGATACTTATTCAGTTAGTTTATTAATTATTTTTTAATTAACATCACTCAGCTTTGTTAATATTGTTTCTTGCTCCTAATGGTCCCTCAATTTATTCATCCTCTTATCTTTATCTGTATGATCACTTCTATTATTATATTGTTTATGATTGAAAATCAAATATTGGAGCTGAGCATTTGTTTTATTTAGTTTTTCTCTAAACATGAAGGTTTCACTCATGTCTTGCTTTCCTTTAGTGATTAATACATGAGTTGATTCACCTTTCCACAGGAACATTTTCATTCCTGATAGATTTTGACATTTAAAATGTAAGACTTCTAGCAAAAGCATAGGAAAAAAAGTCTAGGAGACAGGCTTTCCAAAAAAAAAATATTAAAAGATGTCACTGGAAGTATAATATTGTAAAATTGCTCCTGCTTGTGAACTGTGACTAACCCAAGTGGATGCAGTATTTCCAGTAGCTGGACTTGAAAATTATTTTGTAATTTAACACTCTCAGGTGTCACTGTTAGATAAAGAATTCTATTCAGCATGCTATAGCATGTCCCTGGCCAGCGTGAAAACCTGAACCTACTGTAGTTCTGATGAGTTAAAGTTCCAGCACATAAGTCATATTCTAATTTTTTTTTCTTTTGGCAACAAGGCTTAGTAATTATTTTAAGATTTTACTTCATCTACCTTAGAGGCATATACATTTAAAAATACTGAAGTTAGGAATTAAGTCATTCCTAAGTAAAAGTTTAGACCCCTTGGTCCTGACAGAAGTTATTTTCTCCAAAGCAATGTATCTGGCAATATAAAAATTTAGAGTATGTTTTAGAGATTTCTGAAATTACTGTGTATTTCTAAAGTGAAGAAAAGAATTCTGATTAATTGTAACCATTTGCTTTCTAGAGAAGCCTATCTTATCCAGGGAGACTGTCAGAAGATCTTGGAAAATATTGACAGATATAAGTTCCCCTCACACTATCCTGGCAGGAACTAGCATGTGTCCTAGGAGGATATACAGAATTTTAGCATGAATAAGAATCAGTGCACCTTCTTATTTTGCTGAGGTAACATCAGAAGCACCTGTTCACTTGCACTGTTAAGTGGGGGGAAAATGTAGAAGAAACAAGTAAGCGAAGCACAGCAATTTCCACAGTGACAACTTCCTGCCCAAGAGCTGTTGGCAAACGCAGTGGAGCTCCCAGCTGTCCCCCTCTGTGGCCAAGGAGATGGTGGTACCTAGAGAGGAGCTGTGCTCACAAAGCTCAGCATCAGCAGTTTCCCTGCCACAACTGCATCTGGTCAAGGGCCAGCAAAACATTCTCATGTTTTATTGAAAGTGGCTAAATCCACCATAAAAATGAAAGATGACAAAATTTGGAATAAAGCTAATCCTCCATAAAACTGGAGAGCTATAATAGCTTACTGTGTCTATATTTTTTTTTCTTTCCTCTGCTTTCCTTTTTCTTCCTTTTTTATGTCCTTTAGTCAATCTTTTATACTAGCCATGTTTTCCCCCAGGCTGTTCTTTCTGTAATTTTCAATCTTCTTTAATTGTTTCCAGTTTTTCCCTCTAAAACACTCTCTCAATCTTTAAGACATTTTCAAATCCCTAATTTGGTTTTTCTCTATCAGTTCATCTATTTAGTATTTTGTAGGGGTGCCTTTTAATCTAGCATTCAAGTGCCATTTTTCAGGATACAGAAAAAAATCCTCTCCTGACAAGAAAAGTTTTAAAATTATTTCTAACCTTATTATAACTACTATTTAGGCAAATATATAAAAAGAGGGTAGCGATGTGGCCGTAATGATTATTTCAGGAAATCTAAATTAGTCTTGAATTTTGAATTAGCTTCCTAATCCTTTGCTTAGTCTTTTGTATTTAACACGTAGGGAAACTTCAATGTTTCTGTATGATTCCATGGAAAGAAAATGCTTCCCTCTACATCAGGGACTTCTCAGAACTGCAGATCAAAAGGTAATTCTGTTCTTTAATTCCATCTTATATCTTCAGTATATATTTGTTCATTTTCTTCTGTTTGCTTTTATTTTACCTTTCCTCTTTGCATTTTATGGTGGTTGACTCTGGAACATCATTCTTCACAGCGCTGATACATCACTGGAAAATTAAAATAGAAAAGAATTCTAGATTTCTATCATCACACATAAAGTTGGGCTTGGTCATCTGTCTTTCTAAATGGAAAACATTCCAGGAAAGTGTAGTACATGCTAAAAAAATAAAATTATCTATTGACAATCATTGCTAATTAAATGATGGGGGGAAAGTTCAGAGTTATTGTTCATGTTGCAAAGCTCTCATCTACTTAGGCTATGGAAAAATAAACCAAAACTCTGAAAAAAATTATTTTATTGCAGCTGGAGGCCAACCAAAGCATATACCAGTCTGAGATGTATAAATATCCTATATGTCACAGGACCTGCAAGGAATTTGCAAGCTAAAAGACGGTGAATATGATTGGGTTAGAAACACAAGTTAGGGGTGGAAACTGTATGTATTCAATCCTTGGCCACCCAGAAGCTGCAGTCCTGCTTCCTTCCCTGGTGAATTAGATTCGTGTTTGCAACATGGAAGAAGTGAGAATGATGTGAAAGAGGATAAAGTGGAGAAGGGTTTCTCTTTTGTGAAGCTAAAAACTATTACATATGAGAAAGCTTTGAAGATGCTTCTTAGAGAAGTAAAAAATCAGAGTGTGCATCTTCAGTATCGCTGCATTAAGAATTGCTCTAGAAACAGTGCAAGATCGGCTTTGAGAGGCCCTGTAATGAGGACCAGAAGCACTTTCTTTCATGTAGGGAAAATCAAAGATTCAGGGGAATGTAAACTGTGTTATCTAGTCCAATAAGCAAGCTAGATTATGATCTTTACTATCTAGAGCAGATTTTAATGGATGAGGTTTCAGATGTGATGACCACAGACAAGAGGATAACTATGATTCCAGTGTGAGGAGAAGGAGTGGATATATTATTTAACAGTCTAGGAAAGGTTAATTCCAGAGGGCTTTACAGGAAGAAGCCTCATGACTTCTATTTGATCTATACTGATGAGCGTAATGCAACAAAAGGTGAAAGTTGAAGATGAAATTAGAAGTAAAAGCAGCAGAAAGCTGATGGTGGTGGTGACTATAATAATTCATGGAGGGAGCTGAAAGGACATAGAGTAGGATTTGACAGGAAAAAAATCGGTGAACATAAGGCAAGGGTATTCTAAATGCCAAGCAACAGCTATGTTTATGTATATAACTGTAATTGAACCATACTCTGATGACAGAGTAGCATTCAAATAAAATTAGCCAGCAGTTGTAGTGATAGACCAGTTTAGACTAGAACTCACAATGTTGATATGCTCCTTGGCATAATATTTATTCAGAAAACACAGAGGTAATATGGATATACTGATATAAATATTTCATTTATAACAAAATTTTAAGAAACAATGTATATTTATACTTCTAAAAATGTCTTCTGTAGTAAAATTTAATTTCTTTTCTCCTTTTACTAACATATGCAAGTAATATTAAGGATGTCTGTTCAGAATAAAATTTTTGGTATGGAATGCTAACAGCTTTTTGTGAATAAGCTCCAAAATCAATATATAGATATTCCTCATTTTACTTGCTTTTTTTTCTCTTTGTTGCTTCTCAGGTTTTTTTCTACATTAATTTAAATATGAACAGATGGAAGTTCTAAACTAATATTAAACCACTGCTTCAGGGCTAATTACTACAAAACAGAGTCACAGTCCCAGTTCCAGGCAGTGTAAGCTTTTCTATTTGCTCATATTCACTGGCCCTCAGTCGCTCATGGGGTCTTTAATCAAACTCTCCAGTCTAACTATGAAAGTATCAATTCATAAAATTTTATGAACTACATGAATGTAGTTGACCATGCTACCCATTATTTTTTACCATAAAACAAAGGAGCATTTTTTCTGCCTTAACAGAAGCATTGCAATGCTGTATTACAGGATTGTGTTCCCTGGGCAAGGAAGGCCTAGAGCATGGTGTCTGACATGGTGCAGTCCGTCACCAAACAGGGAGCTTTGTGAGCAAACTATCAAAACATAATTGAAGCAAAAGCATATAAAGAGAACATATTTCTCCTTTAGTGTCACTCTTGTCGAGGAGAATATGTAAAACTTGTAAATCTAGAAGTTATTGCAAAAGGGGACTTGCCAGCTGCGTAAATGTGTATACAGGCATATAGCACTTTCATGAATTGTTGGACTGAAGCATGAATGAGTGGAAATCAAACTGATAATTCCTTCCTGAAAGTCTGTCACATGAATGCTGAAAAGGAATGAGGAGGAACCTATGCACAATGAAATTTGCTGTTGTTTTTCAGTTAAAATTGCACAAAATTTTCACTTTTATTGTAACAAGGCCCTGATGTTTTGTGGTAATCAGCCTGTTAGCTGGGAAAAGATTAGTATTGTTGGTAATTTACTCTTTCACTATTATGTTGTGTTTCTTTCGCTCCTTTTTCTTTTTCCATCACTTATATGGGTCCAGGTGTTTCCCTCCTGACATAGCTCAACTTTTACCGATGTGTGAGTCTCATGATACTCAGAAAAGTAAGTAATGCTGTTTTGTACCTAACATCTGTAGCTTATGACATTTCTGATAAGACAAGTTCCTCACCAATTTTGCTTCAATTTTCTGTCTCTTATATGATGAAAGAGAGACAATCCATCAAGAAAGAAGTGGGAGATGAGAAAATAGAAAGGGAAAATCAGCAGAGAGCAGTAACAGAAGTTTTCCACATTTGTGCAGTTGCAGACGAGAAAAAAAAATATTGCCAGGCAGTAAGAACAACATAGAAAGTGTCTTCCATGGGGATGTTGCATAGCAGAATGCACAATATTTTAATCTCATCGAGGCTCATTCCTTAATTTAGTGGGAACTTGCATTTGTTTCTTAAGTAGAAGGAAATAAAGGCAAACATGACTTGCAGCCCCCAGGCATTATTCCATCCCACCATTTATATATGAGGTTAGAGAAAGCAGTATCTATTCTTTTCATTAACAGTCTGAAAGCAAGGCCTTATAATAATACTCCAACTGTCAACAGTCTGCTGAATCATATAGTCTGCTACATGCATATTGCCAGCAGGTTGGTCCCAGTCACTGATATGGCAAATTCCTATCAGTCCAAAGGCTTTCACTGTTTTCATGAATTGATATACGCTGCTCAGGTTGTAATCTGTCAAAATATACATTGGAAATATTCTGAGACGCCCTTTATCAACTTTTCCAAATTGAAGTTCTTAGCAGTTCACGTAAATGAGTAAACAGAAACGCAACAGCTCATATCATCTCCACTGTTGTCAGGGTTATTTGGGTGAGCTTTGATTTTGCTGAGCAAGAAGGACATAAAGTGTATGATACTTTCTGAAGAAATTTTCTCTCTAGAGGTGAGTAAGCAGTTATGGACAGGTGTTAAGAAAGTTTATGCTGACATTTACTGTTTGATATGAAAATGTTGCTTTTTTCTTCTGCTGTAGGTACCTGTGATTTTCTGAATTACAGGAAATTGGGCTGATTGGTCACTGTGTCTGGAGCAGTGTTCCAAAAATGTCACCTGTTCAGGCGTTTCACTGTGCCCTGACTTTCCACCTTACTCTCTATACCTTAAATGAGGTATACCTGTAAATGAGGACAATGTCAGTTCTATTGCCTTCTAACTTTTCAGGTATGACCTGCCTCTGAATATGTAAACTGCAGCTATCTGTGGAATATAGAAACCCTGTACATCTTTGAAACACTCAAGTCTTCTGCCACAGTCTCGCACGTGTGTAGTTTATGTAACAGCACGAAGGCTCAGAGCCAGGACCTTCCAGTAGCAGTAAGTGCGCTTCATCAAAGTTTGAAAAAATGAAACATCTTGGGTTTTGATCCTGTGTGTCAGATACTGGGAACTGACATGGTCTGTGCTTCATAATCTAGGAAAATTAGAGAACAGTTTTCACACAGCTCCTTCTACAAAGTCAGTCTTCCAAAAAGTGGCCTGAAAATATGACTCTATTCATCTGTCACTCCGCACCTCATGACTAGGAGATGCATCCTCAAATATGGTGCTCCTTGTTTTCCAAATCAAAGTGTGCTTGGCTAGTTCTATGTGTTGAAATAAAAACATATTGGAAAATAGGAATGGAAGTAATTTCAGTGATTTATTTGTGAATGGTGTCAGGCACTGGCTATTTATAGTCACATCTACAGCAATTGCCTTTTCAGACTTAGGCTTCTTTAGCTGAGAACTTTTAAAAATCAGTAGATCTGATGTAATCTCCAGTATTAAACAATATTTTCTCATAATGCATTGGAATTTATGCTCACGCTTTGGAAGGCAAACATTTGTCTTACTGAGAACATGTCAATAAGCCAGCATGTGGAAAGATCAAAACATGCCACCTGGTTCATTAGAAAAAAGCCAAAGGAAAGACTGCAACAGCAGATCAAGCATTCAGTCTCTAATAAGCCTCTATTTTTCTAGCAATCTAGTGGCTAATGGAGTTGATAAGATAGAGTCTGGTGTATAGTAGAATTTGGTGAGTTTTTCTGCAAATAGTGTTTTTAAAAACAACCAAACATGAAAAGCAACAAAGACATGGTTTGTGACTCAAGAACATTTTGCAGAAATGAACTTCTTTATTTATTTATGCATTCTTCGTGATAAATATTTTTAATAGTTTTATATTTGTTGCTTAACTATATAATTTTATGGTCCCAATTATTTTGCTATTAAGGTAATGTACAATAGTTATATATCATAAACATCTTGTTTTATTTAATCTCTCCCTTCACAGAAGTTTCTAATCACAATTTCCAATCTTCATTAAATCTTCTTAATTTCTCCTGTATCTTTTTTTTCAGGTGCAGAGAACAAGCATTCACGCAATATTCAAAGTACAGGTAAACCAAGGGAGATGCTAGTGGTAATTTCTGGCTACCTCTTTGATTCTGTTTTAACAAGTCATAATCATCAGTTCCCTTTTTTAAAATAACCCTTTCACTGATTGCCCACAATAACATTAAAATTTCTTTACTGAGTACTGGCTGATTTAAATGCCATTCATGTATCCATGGGGTTAAAATTGTTTTTCTTTGAATTTATCTATGCTGAATTTTATCTGCCACTCATATCTTTCATTTACTCCATACAATATGATCTTTTTGAGCTCTATGCAGGTATTGTCTTTAGTACCTTGAAGAATTCTATCCCATCAGCAAACTTCATCCTGTCATTACATAGGCCCTTCTAGATCTTTAATAAATATGTTGAGGGACACAAGTTCTCTTAAGAGATTTTTGCAGATATCCATAGCTAAACCCCTCCTGCCATTATGAAAAGTGACCTTTTGTTACCAGTACGATATTAATTAGGGATTTTTTTCCCTCTTACTGCAGGAGAACTTATTTGGTATTAAGTCTTTCCTTGTCAAAATTATAAACTTAATTTTCAAAATTCCTCTAAACTAAATCCACAAGTTTGTCCTTCATGTGTTTGTGGCTTTCCTAAAGAAGTTCTCATTGGTTTGTGTGAGATACAATTTTTCAGTATAAAATATATACTGTCTTTTCTGCACTGTATCATATGTATCAAGACATTACCTAGCTCAATATATGATTAAAATTTCTGCCTAATGTTACACTAAGGGTGCTGGCATTGATTCTGTTGAGAGTATAGATGAGCCATAAATGCCTGTTTAAACTCTGCTCTCAGTTTGTGGTACACTGTCTAGATGTATGTTGGTGTTCACATGTTCAGCACCTGGAATTGATTATGTGATAAATATAAATATTTGACCATAGGCTGTGGAATACAATTCATTAGTTATAAAATATAACACATACTTAAGATGGAACCTGACAATGGTTACTTTGTGAAAGCCTATCTTCTAATGTCTAATTGAGATTAGTAAACTGCATACACCATGTTATTTTAGATCATAAAGGTCACCCAAAAAGTACAAAGATCAGAAAATGAAGATTACTCTTCATTTTTCAGCCTTTTTTTTTGATATTTGATGAAATGAAGTGATCATTAACCAAGAAACAGAGGATAGCACTGAATTTAGGAAACATACTAAATTATTCTTGTTCCAAATGCTACATCTAATACTGTCTAAGGCTTTTTGCAATTATTTTATTTAAAATTACTTCATGTCTTCGTGGTAACTATTACTTTGAGGTGAATCTCATTCTATAGACATAAAAGGATGCAGTTTATAAGAATGCATAAAAATTGTTGAAATCAGATGTATTTATTCAGAATATATACTCATACACATTCAGATATAGAACATGTTTATGCTAGCAAAAATAAAATGAACTACAAATATTACCAAAGCACAAATAAAGTTACAGTGATAAAATGCAATGTGGCTCTCATTTGGTAATAAATGGATCTAATATCACTGTAAAATATAAGAAGTAAAATTATCAAATAGCTTGTAGACTTTATCTGTGAAACAGAAAGTTGAGTATGCTATCTTGTTCATTTTCATTTTCTAACCTGTCAGGATAGCATGAGGGCCTTTCAAAGAGGTAGTTCTTGCCTAAGAGTCAATATAAACCAAACTGTATGGGATTATGTATCTGTAGCTAAATGGATGCAATATGATACAGATCATTAAGCATCTCATCCATTCATCTTTACAACATACATACTGAGGTGGCTGGATAAGGCATCTTATTGAGGGTACAGACCATTTTTAACAGTGACAGAATAGTAAAATAAGTTAAAGAATTAAGATCTGAATTTTGTGTGAATTCTTTTTAGTTTAACTAACACTTGCTACATATATGCCTTCCCACAAATGGCTAGGATATATCACTCTGAAATATAAAATGGGGATACATGTACTTTGAAGTGATGAAAAAATACAGAGTGTAATGTTGTTTTATTTTCGTGATGTGTTATACATTATATTGTTCTTTTTATCTTCCCACAAAGATGATTCCTGTAATACAAGGAAACAGTTCTCTAGCACATCACTATCTTCACTTAATCATGGTAAGTTACAGTATGTTGTTGTTACCTACAATTCATATTAAGATAAAATTCATAATCCTCCAAGGCAAGGAAAACCCGTATTTATAGACTTCTGAGGCCATATTTCTATTTCACTGATAAAAATTTATTTGGTAGCAGAAAACATCCCAGTACTTTCAAAAATAGATTCGCAATTGTGGTGTATTGTTAAAATTTAGTACAGCTTTTACCTATAAGTACTTCACAACTGTATTTTATAATGGAAAAAGCATAATCTACATTTATAGGTTACTCTGTGGACTTTACACTCGCTGTACCAATTTATTCAGAATTCTTGACTGGACTGCAAAAACATTTTGTTCCTCTTTAGCTAAGGTTAAATAAATGAAAGGGAAGATTCCACTATTAAGGTTAATCAAATTATACAAAATATGACATTGAAAACAGCAAGAAGAAAAGCTGTAAGTTGTGTTCTTTCTAAGAAAAACACTGTAGGATGCAGTTGCAAAAAGAGATCATGGTCAAAATATGATTCATGGAGAAAAAAATCACAGCTGATATGTCAGGAGTTTATTGGAAAACTAACATCTGGATTTGAAATCAATATTTTTATCTTTTGATGGAGGTTACTTTAGAAGGATCATTTCCAGCAATGGAAATGACAGTTTCTCAGCACGGAGACAACAACGATTGATCCAAAATATGTACAATTACTGGTTTTCCAATTTTTCCCAATGAAATACTACCCATAACCATACTGAGATTTCCTTTGTAACTATTTGAATACTAACAGCAATTGCCTACAGTTATTTTGGGGTACTTTATAGTGCAGGCACTGGTATAACAATTTCAAATGCCAGTGATATCTAAGGCACATGTTTATCTGCTAATGAGAATAGAGTGCTAGCAATTCATTCCTCTTGCTATGGAATTTAGGTAGTCTGACAAATCTGTCCATTTTTTCAGTACCATTCACACTTAACAAATCTTGACCTATCAGTACCGGATTTAGCTGTTTATTCCCCTTCTCTTCCCTCAGCATGACATCAGTAGTTTATGTATTTGGTGAGCTTTTTAGCTCCTTCTTTTGCTGTTATTAGTGATAAAAACTCACACAAATATATTTCTTGTATCTATTCCCTTTATACTTCCTCACCGGTAACACTGAACCACCTGACTATTAGGAGAAGGGTTGGTTAATAGACCCAACGGACTTGGCCCATCTCCTATCTCTGAGTATTGACAACAGTACGTTAGAGGGTTGTGTGGTGGTTTGAACCACTAGGGGGCGCACAACAGTGACTGACTAGCTATTACAGCGAGTAACAGTTTTATTTTCTAGGGCATTAAAGAGCTTATAGAACCCATTAGGCACTAAACAAAATACACACAATATAAAATCCTACAGTGTCACGCAATAAAACAAAAAACCAAACTGCTCCTCAAAGTCGGCTCGTCAGCTGAGAAGCAGGGGGAAGGAAGGGAAAGCCGCCTCTATGATGGTACACTCCCAGCCCTCAGAGCCTCTGCAAGACAGAAAAAAAAGTGAAAAGCACTCTCCCCAGGGACACTCAAGAGACAGATACCACTTGCATTTTGGCTGGTGGTCTCCGGGTACCACAGGCGGAGCTCCGATGACGCAGCACTGCTGCCTGTGCCGATGGAGGTGAGGGGAAGCAAGCCGTGCAATCTGGGAGGAGAAGAGCCGCGCCTGCCTCAGCTCAGGAGAAAGCCCAAAGCGAGCCAGGACTTCCGCCTCCGTGGCTTTTATGCCCTGGAAGTCCTGTGGGAATTCGATGGTTTCATCCCGGCCAGGCTGTCCCCCTACTGGCCGGTGGCGTTGGGCTCCATCCTTTTCCCAAGATCTGTCACTGAACAAAATGGCAGTTCCAGCCAAAACCCACGTGGTCGGGGCCCGGGGGCACCATCAGACCTGCCCACAGAACAGTCGCTGCTTGCAGAGACCCGCCGCAGGTGGTGGGGGCCACCACCGCCCACATCAGGGGGGCTGGCTGCACCGACTCTGCCCCTGCTCGGAGCCGGGGCGGCGTGGCACGGCTTCCACAGAGCTGCTGCCAGCAGCCACCGCTCCTGTACGCACTCCGAGCCGCCACTGCAGCAGCGCGGGACGGGGGCACCAGCCGCCGGCCCAGGGCTTGCCCCCCAAGCACCACAGCATGGGAAAATCAAAGAAACGGTGGGAGCGGCTCCATGCGTTCTGCTCCACGGCCAGCAGAGAGGTGCCACGCAGTCTCGCAGCCCCCACAAGGTGCTGGGCAGGACTGGGCATCACCACTCGCTCCGGTCCGGAGCGCCCATGGGCAACAAAGGAAACCCTGTGCGTGCAGCCCACAGCCCAGCAGTGCTGCGGTTGCACCGCCTGCGCCACTCCATCCTGCCCACCGCAGCGAGCCGGGTCTCACCGCGGCAGGAGCAGAGCACCGTGCCACAGACGCCACTGCTTTGCTCAGTGAAGGCAGCGCTGCGTCTTGCTCGCAACTGAGACAACAGGAAACGGGGGCTCAGCGCCAGCAGCCAAGGCTATCAGTGTGTTGAGCTCCCGGTTCCCTCACTGCAATGCTAAGCAAAGAGGGGGCAGCTCCGTCCCTGTGTTGCTACACCACCACCAGGTCCTTCGCCTGGCTACAGAAAACAGGTGGGAGAAGCTCCACAAATTTCCAAGACCTCAGCTTTCCTTCAGGTTTCTAAAAAAACTGGTTTTATGAATAAGCAAATAAGTAAACAATCCAAACATTTCCCTTCCTCCTTCCCCCCCAAAACCCCCATTTCAAACCCATAACAGGTTAGAAGAATGTCAGGAGTAAGAGATGGAAGATGGGTGTGAGGAAAAGAATATGGGAGCGGGAAGATGAAAATTTTTTAATCCATATAATTTCAGTGAGGCACAGTGTCTCACAACCAGATCAATTTACCAAAAAGGATGCTATCCCAAAATAGCGGGGGCAAAAGTTTCCAATATGCAGTGCTATAGGCCATATGTCACCAACACATCTTGAAAATCTAGTCCATAGTGCCAAATGGAATAGGAAATTCAGAATTGCATATGAAGGCGGTACAATGCATAGCAAAAAGTGACATTAAAATCTGTTGTAGGATAATAGATACCTGTCTAAACTCAAGTTATTTCTCTTCAAACTGCACGTAACTGCAGTTATCTTTTACATCACTGTTTATAAAGCATTCTTTGAAAGAAAAAGCAACATACATGTATTAAACTTCAATGGAAATATTCAAACATACCCAGAATGGCAGTTAGACTTTCTGGTTTTTGTCCAGGTGCTTGAATGGTCTTTTGTCCATCATTTGTTGCTCATATTAGCCATTAAGTCTCATGAGAGTAGCCTCTGCCATGCTTTGTATAATCACTTCATGGATGTTTTTAAGCATGTCTCCCCAAAACAAGAGCCCTGAATACATCTCAGTTGTACAAAACCTCTAAAAGTTACTTGCAGTTTAAATCCAGGACAGCAATAATTAAAATAACTGCATGAGAGGTTTTCAGTGTTCATTTGTATTCTTTTGTACTGTCTTTTCTCTCTCATGTTTATGGGCTGTATATTTGCAAGAGAAATCCCTCTTTAATATAGTCTTTGCTTTTCAGAGAACCTATTGGATTTCCCTTGTGTATGGGTTAGATAATAACAATAAGAGTTATAGTTAGGATTACAAAAAATGCCTTTTCTACCCTCAAAGCATCTCTTCCCAATGGCAGATAGGAGGAAATAATCATTGCACCTAATGGCAGAGAACAGGTAAATCTTCAAACCTTGTGGCTGTATTGTACTCCCTCATATCATCCCCTACTAATATTTAATCCTTTCAAAAATCTTTTGACTAGCTCTTTCTTCTCCTCTGAGTTTCATTTTCCTAAATCTTTTCATGCCTTTTGATACAGTTAAGAAGATTAGACAGACTTAGGAGCAAAATTCCTTTCTTTCTTCCTTTCTTTCTCTTTTTCTAAACACATGAAGACTTCAGGGTGTCTCTTAAGAGCAAGCTATTTTCTGAAATTACAGTGATTGTGTCAGCAGTCTGTACAGCCACGTGGCACTTAACTCATAATGCAGTGTCCATTTATCTGAAGGGGTCATTCCCTTGAGCTTGTCGGTGTTGGGACTAGACCCCTTCCATCCATCACTCCCCACATTTCATCATTTCTTAATTAAATGGAGGAAACGTTGTCCAAGCTCCAGTGCCATGAAATACTGAATTTCTACCAAAGATACATAAAAAGAACATCTGTTCAATCCTTCATCATGTCTGAGGCTCCCAACAGTGGTATTTGTAGCACATCAAAAAATGTGCTGCCTTTTTCACTGAGGATGACTGTGAGGCTTTAGAGCTAGCCTAGGTGTGTGACACACAGAAGAGCTTCTCCCAAGGGAGCCATGACTTCCTCTTCATCATGTGCTGAAAATTGCCTGGGCAACAGCTATGAGAAAGAAGATCTTAAAAACCTTAATTTCCTTGATTTTGCCTCCAGGCTACAACAGCTTGGGCAATGAATGTTGCTGTCCTCAATGGCTGCGGTTGGCACAGAGCTGTGCCATGAGGCGCTGAGCAGGATCTCTTTAGGAGTCTCTGAATTATGGCTTCTGAAAAGTACTGTTCCCTCATGTGCGCGGCATGTTCTATTGAGTTGTCCTAAGCCCTGTATATTTTTTGTGTCACCAGAAAGCGAGGTAATACTAACATTAGAAAAAAAAATTCTGTCTTACAGCACAGAATGGCGGAAGAAAAACTGTTGGAAGACAATAGACATGTCATTTCAGGATTTCAGTTTGCAGTTCAGCCCCAATTTCTGTCTGATCGTGGCCAAACCCAGTTCCTTTGCATTTTGGCTTCAGAGAAGAATAGAAAATCTCAAAGGTAATCTGCAGATGAAATCTGTTAATGACTATTAGACATTCTTATGCAAATAAAAGCTCTAAAACTGTTTAGCTAAACAATATGCTTCCAATTAATATTAATGGAAAAAATTTCTTTAGGTTTTTATTACAGTTTGCTCATAATTGGACTCCAAAGTGCAGAGAAAGCAGATGCCTAACTGTTTCCAAATATTTTTGTTCTTGTAGTTTCAAATATCCCACAGAAGTTGTGAGTTAATCTTTACATGTAAGTTGTTCACAGAATCACAGAATATGCTGATTTGGAAGGGGTTCTGTAGGACAGTAATGGTTAGCAAATTTTCTTGTGTCAACATATTAATCCTAATAATGCAACTGCAAGCCTATTGCCTGAGCTGCTTAAATGGTGCAAGGGGCCGAGCTCCTGAAATTGGGTGATTTAAACTCATCGAAAATGATTGCATTTTCAGTCTGTTTAGCACCCACAGCTCCTGCTAAATTAAACTTATCAAAAGACACAGTGGGAACATCAGCACCAATAGTAGAAATAAAGGATTCCTACCAGCATTCATGCTACTGATCTCTTACTATAGTGAAACCTGTTAGCAGGAAAGGTTCAGCATACACTGAAGATCTTAAGCATAAATAATTGAGAGAAAATGAGATTTTGTGTTCATTGAAGTCAGACAATATATTGATCACAATACTGCTAGGTCTTCATTTAACCTTTTGGGGTTGGTTCCCATGTACAGTAAGCATTCACCTGCCTTTAGTAGTAAATAATCTTTACAGAGTATGAAAATGCCCTTCAAGTTGCTAGAATGACATGAGATAACATTAGAATAGAATCAGGCCCCTGTAATGAAGATTTGAGGATAAGGCAAAGATAGTGTTGTTCCTTCTGGAAAGTCACTGGTTAAAGTATTTATATGCCTACTACAGGAGAGTATTCCTGCACCAGAAGAAAAGATGTAGTCTCAGTAAAATTAAAGAAGCAGGGATACTGAGTAATAATGTGCAGTAGTAACTGGAAAAGAAATCTGCAACATCCTATGGGAGGATGGTAATCAAAGTAGTTTAAAAAAAATCAAGTGTTTTTATTTTTGCAATGTGTAAAAAGTGAGAAGTTAATTTCAGATGACCTGAACATAGTTTGCAGAGGGCAATGCAGAGGGCAATTCAGCGGAATACTGATGATTCAAGAATGCTACTCATTTGTAATATCAAAGCTGATGAGAAGTTTTCTACAGTATACCCTCTATTGGAATATCATTAGCGTTAGAGCGTACAACATTCTAAGATTAAATTTATAGAATGTTCTGACATTGTGATTTGGTTTTAATATTGCTAATCATAGATCTTTTGTACAAATGTGATTAGTTAGACTATATGTTATATATTTAAATCACCACTTCTCCTCTATTTCACAGTAACTAAGAGCCCTGGGCAATAATAAAATGTGAGTAATGACACTTTCCATTTCAACTCTGTAAGCAAGAGGTAGAAATGCTCACTCTTTATGAGAAAATTGTGATTGGGGAAATGAATAAGCGGTAATTGTTCTGCATTAAGTAAACAAAGGAAAATACCATATTTTAATGCACTCTCCATTTTATTACAGCTTGGTCAGATATTCTAATCAACTGTGACAGGAACTGAATGAATTGTCAGCACCCAAAGGTGCTGTTAATTAATTTATCATAACAAATAATGTTGGTGTGTCAAAATGAATTATGTCTCTTAAATATGTTGTATGTCTTTGTATTAGAATACCAGAAGTGAAAGAGATTTGTTCTCTTCCCCTTCTCAAATTCAAGCTATCCATGTGTTTCCTGGCTTTGTTTCCCTCCCTTTTCACTCTAATTTGGATTAATCATAGGGTAACTGTGTAGACAGACAAAAGTAAACATTCATGTATTTGTTTTCCTGGAACCATTCCCAGACTCCCGTTTCCATATTCTTTTGCTTCTCCACTGAACAGTTAAATTCTGAGGGGATTATTTATTGTCCATTGCATATAACATTAGTTCTTTGAAAGCACACCAGAGTTTGCTTTTCAAGTGGAGATGTCATATATGTGTATGTATCTAGGTTAGCACTTAAATATGTATTATGTATACACACGTGTATGTACACATGCGCACATAAATTAATAAGATAAAAAAGTGTTCTTAAAGCTAAGGGATGACCATCTATCAGGACAGAAGGAAAGGATTAATTTCTTTTCATCCCTGAGGACTAAAACATGAGACCTCAAGTGATTTGCCCAGTGCCTTAAAGTAATGTAGTGACACCAAGAGGTATCCTACATCTCATTCTCTCCAGGCCTCAATTGTTTCAGTGTATTTTTCCTCTCCAGTAATATTTCTAATTTGTTCCTCCAGCCTCCTGTGTCAGTGATACCTTAACTTTTATTAGAAGTCCTTTTGAAGTCAAATATCCAAATTCCGAGCTGATGGAAGGAAAAGCAATTTTACCATGCTTGGCTGTATTGAACTGATACCAGTTTCCTGATTAAAAGTTACACAACGGAATGACCACTTTAGTCTCTATTTTTAACATTTTTCAAGTGTAAATTCTGGATCACTGAATTTTTTATTAAATTGGAACGAAATTTTATCCTGACAAAGATGAAATAAGGGAAAAAGGTATGCACATGTGTGTAATATGAATATTATTGCCTTGAATTATCCAAACAAAATCCCATTTACTGCCAGATACAAAAATTAGTTTGCAATACTGTCCTAATGGCAAGTCAGAAAAAGTGTTGTATAAGCTGGTTTGCTACTCTCAGACATTATTAAAGGATATTTCTGCAATGCACACAATTTAAACAGTAGTTGGGAAAACACATGTCTGAATATCCGCTTTTTCGTGATATAAATTTACTGATGTTATTATATGGTGTCTAATGTTCATGGTAACAGCAGTTAAGGATTTGAAAATAAACAGAATACATACAAATACATACAAGCATGCACAATCTACTAATTTGCAAAAGGAAATTCCAGGGGATTGCGTTTGTGAGCCTGAACAATATTCATATTGACGCTCAAATCGTGCCACAGATCCTGAATTCTGCCTTACCTAGAAGTCAGTGGAGATGCTTTTCTCCAAACCAACTCATTTTATAGTTTGTACTTCTATACTCGGTTATTAGAATTGTCAGTAAAAGCAAACCCAGATACTTCAAAATAAAATGGAACACATGTTTAGTTACCATACCCTTGTTTTGCAGAATGATTTTAATATTTTTTTAAACCTGCAATTGTACAGGGAAAACTTTTAATGCAGAAGTGTTTCATCTGGGTAATACAATTGTAGTCGATTTTGGTAATAATCTTCAAGAACTTTGTTGGAAAGGCATCCTTTGGGAAGTATATCTAAGAAATCTTAGGAGAATCTAACCAGAACGTATTAATACTTAATAAAAGCTAATAAAAAAACCCAAGTCTTGACTGTGAAAGTGCCGCTGCAAACAGAAAGAAATGTGGCTGTATTTTTTTTCATTCAACCAATACAGGCATAGTTTACAATGCTTACAGTTATCCTACTTAGAATTACACTTCTCAGAAAAAGAACAGTTCCAACTTTCAGTGACTTGTTAAATGTCTGGAACATCGTGATGATGGCATTATGACTACACAGAAAAGAAAGCAATGGAGAATAATAATGCAATTGTTTGAAAGGCCTAATAAATTTGGATTATTTCTTCTCCCTTTTTAATAATTCAGATCTACTAATCTTTCAGTTGGTGGGCATAATAACAGAATTAATCTGAAAAATTAATAGAAACTCCATAAGGCAAAAAAATCTCAATGAAATTAGTTTTGGTTTAGATGTCAAAGAGAAATGTATCTACAGAATTGGATTTAAAAGTTGGTAATTGCAACCACTAGGCAAATTAGCAGTGCTGATGAAGAGTGATTCAGATGTGCCTGTTTGTTGTGCTCTGAAGGCCATTTCTTTATTGACTCATCTAAAAGGACAGCACCTCTAAATAACAGTGCATGTCCAGAGCTACCTAGCTTGAAAGTTCCCATTAATTTCTTTACATTTTAGAATTAGGGATATGAACACAATCTGTCTTAGATAAATTACTCTGGTATTATGAGAGAGAACATTCTTTAATTGCACTTTAATTAATTGCATTCATGCTTTTAGACATGGAAATTATTGATGCTTTAAATGAAATCTGAGAATTAATAGGACCTGAAGTATTTTGCTGTATTTATTATTTCTGACAATTCATCACTTTTCCAGCTGTGACAACACAAATGTACTGCCATGAATCTTCATCTATCTAACTAGATCATAAATCTTTCAGGGGGTATAAACTTGAACTATAGATCTTGGTCACCATGAAAATATATTTTATTTCTCTGATCTTTTATATTCATAAAAATTCATTCTTTTTATATGATTTTACTAAGATTTCACATTCAGAAAGTAGAGGGTGATTTTTGTTGAGGTTTTTACAGTGCTAACTCTAACACTGATAGGTCATGCTATAGACCACTGTTTCTCTGTGATAGTTTGTCTATATGGCTGTTATTAATGTGGAGTGGGTTTAAACTAGATGTCTTAATAATTTAAGGGTTAAGGTTGAATTAAACCTTAAATTAAATTCTTCTTTTACCAGAGGATGGTCGGCATCTAAATGTGAGTAGAAATAAGCTTCAATTTATAACCTAAGTTGTCTGATATTTAAATGTAATCAAGAGGTCAAATTATTTGCCATATTGGCACCATTAGCACCTGTTATTTATATTAAAAGAAACATGTATGAATGTGTTCAGAACTTTTTTGCTATTGTTTCCAACTTCATCCCTTTTGTCTCCAGATCGATAGTTAGGCCAAAGTACTATGTAGTTTTTCCAAGAAAATTGATTTGAGTCTTGAAGTATTTCAGGAAAATATAGGATAAGCAAAAGCAGGGGCAAAAAGACCTTAACACAACATCCTTCAGCTACTGGCATTTGTGCCTTTTGCCAGCATGTTTTGAATCAGCTGCTTGTTTATTTTTATATGCTCACATACATGCACACACAGAAGTTTCCAGCTTTAACAAAAGTAGAATTGTTAGCACAGCAGGTGTTCAGAATTGTAACAAAAAAATGGGTACTGAATCAGGAACTAGGCAAAAGAGAAAGAATGGTTTGAGAATGAGATGAATGCAGTGTCAGCGACTGATGTGAGTGCTGTTCTGTTTTACTGCCATGAGACAGCATGACTATTATGACTAGATGGCTGATTTTGTATTTCAATTTTAATTGAGTTTTCAATATATTAATTCTGTGGACATGTGTCTGAGTTTAATAACCTTCAACTATATGTTAAGACTGAATGACCAAGTCAATTATTTCCCAAAAAGTACTTATTAGGATTGTGTTGAAGGCATACAAATAGCAAAAGAAACATGAATAAGCCACTTGTTTCCAAATTAATTTCTCTCAGTCTTGGCAGCATGTTTTTTGTTAAATAATTATTCCTATATTTGAGGCATTCTTGTAGTACTAATGAAATGTAGTAAATGAAAGTTGCAGCACCCCAATGCATTTGCTGAATAAATGAGCTTACATTTACAGTGCCATTTGAGTCAGTACTGCATCCTCAAATGTGGTGAGTGTGGTTTATTTGGGTAGTGAACAATGGAGCCTTCCTGCAATTGTATTGTTCAGTGACTTGATATGTTGTGTTTTCTCCCAGGCATTGTTTATCAGAATTAGCTAGGTAATTCTGGGATATATTAATTTTGGATAGGAAAAGGATGAGGAGGAAGTAGCATTTATATATTTTTTGATGATCACTGTCATGAGACCAAGTTTTCTTTCTAGAACTACATGCAAAAGCAAATAATTTTTTTTGTGAATTATTGTGCAGACATGATTCATTTTACACTTAACTTTGAAATGCTTTGAACTGCTTAAATGGCTTACTTTGTTATCCTTCACCTTTTAAGGAGCAATAAGGTAAGGAATTTTCCACAAAGAAAAAACTCAAATATTCCTTATGAGGGCAGCTACATGAAAGCAAACTATGCTTTCATTTTTACAATTTCTCGCACTGGGTAATTTAGCAAATGTTGTCATTGAGAAAGGCATATTTTGATCATAATGTATTTTCTTAATGCATCTAATCTCCATATCATGAGAACACTTGGCCTTCACAAATTCCTTCTACCCTATTAATCTTCTAGCCTTTTTATCTCGTCCCTCACACTGAATAATACCATAAACTAGAAAACCAAAGGGTGACACCAAAGAGAAACAAAGAATCAGTATTGAATAAGATAAATATAGTGCCACTTCTGCTAATTTTAATTTACTTAGAATTTAGTAAGGATTATTCCATCACATCATCCATCACAGACAGACATTAGGGTGGGAGAGAAGTAAGCAATTAAAAATATGTTCTTCATTTCAGGTGTTTTGTGATTTCTTATTCAGTTAGGTTCCATTCGGTGAGGTTCTGCTTTTTGCTCAGTACAAAATAATTTGTCAGTTTTTGAGATTAAAATTAGTGTCCCTGAAAGGGCTGACAATGGCAGCCACAGAGGACGGAGTATACACACATCTTACTTCTAGAACAAGTGCTGAATTAACCATGACAGTTGAAGCTTCCTCAGGCTGCCCCATTATCATGTGCTTCCACCTTGCCCTGTGGTATAAGCACTTACTGACAAAATCTAATATTTTGACATTCAAGTTGGTGGACTTTTGCATAGCACAGTTCACCTGTAGCGTTCCCAGCCTGAGGAAGCTATCAAGTCAAATGCTGTGCAGGATTTCTAGCAGGATTGAAGTATTTTATATGCAGTAAGGACAGTCAGAACTATGAGAGCTAAGATAATAAGTGTAATCAAATTTCATACTCCAAGGAATACACTGATTGCCTCAGGGATCAGTAAAAATTTAACTCCATATCTTTAGCTTTTGTGCTGCTGTTTGCAAGCAGAGAAAGCTGTAACAAGGCAGAAAGTCCTCTCAGGCATCAGTTGTTGTTCACTTTTTCTGGCAGGGTACCAAATGGTATAGACAAGTAGTTCAACAAACTAGAACTTATAGAAGAGAGAAAAGTCTTCGGTACGACTCAAAAAATAACAATTCAGGGTGGGAGATTTTTTACACTGAAGCAGTTTAAATTAGAAAATGGTTTACTTTAGACTCTTGTTTCTCTTCAATTTGTATCACTTCATAATCCTAAATACTTCCATTTCAGTCTCCTAGTTAATATTTCTGCTTGGAAATGTGTGTGTAAAGCTGTTGGTATCAATCAGATATTCTCTGTGCTAAGTCCTGGATCATGCAAACCCTTCACCACATCACTTTAAATTGGGGAGCTAGAGCACTTTATAACAGTTTGTCATCTTGTCCTTAATTATTGAATTCTCTCGTTTCTTGATTTGTGTAACATAAAAACTCTGTGGGTACTTTTAAGCAGGCTGTTGACTCATCTGTGAGACACAGGTAAAGCCACCTACACGTCTGTTCCTGTAAAGGTGGTGAGGAATCCTGCTCACTTTGCACCAGCAAGGCTATTTCAACCCTCTTGGTATGCCAGGTTGCTGTAGATGATGCAATGTGTGTGACTGATGTCTAGCATGCGCTTAGGAAAAAGATTAGGGCTTAGTTTAGGGCTACCAAATTTTTTGACATTTCTTTTAACCATGAATAAGACCAAAGTTGTGGGATAACAGCAAGCTCCTTGGTAAGGAGCACTAGGGGGAATAAAACTTTTGAAATGTTCTTGAAATCATCTTGCTTGTTTATGACAAGTGTAACACCACCTGGTGAAATAAGTGCGTTTGTGTGACGGTGCTGTGGGCCCAGCAGGTGTTACTGACCATGACTGTCCCCAGCTGGGCAGGCACTGCGAGTTACTGGCTCTGATTAGCTCCACCTGGCCCTATTTAACATCCTACCAGCCTCATTCCAGACCTTCTGGACTTTTCCCTGGGAGGAGGTATTGTGAGATCTCTGCTCCATCAGCACTGCCCAGGTGTTTGCTCTACCTCACGCTGCAGAAATGCTCCTGGGCCCCTTACGAAGACAGTAGGATAGACACCTCAAACAAATGGGTATCTCCCCGTTTTCTTTACCTGGTTTTGAAAGTTGTGGTGTTTTGTGTTTGCTTCTGCCTTGTTTGATTCATCAAAACGTGGCCTAAGGCCTCTTGAAGTGATGAGTAGTAGTAAATCTCCCCAGGGGAGGGTAGATTTTCAGGTCTGCATCTGCCTAACTTGGTTTTGGGGCTTTGCTGGTCTGTTTTAAGTTGATGTCATGAACCATGAAATTTTCTTAAAGGCTTTGTGATTCCCTTGTAGCTTGCTTTTTTCCGTAAAAAAAGTACAGCCTAGAGGATTTTTTCGTTTGTTTGTCTGTAAATGTGTGTGGGTTTAGGTGGGGTGCTGTAGAGATGAGGTGAATTGATAGCAGGGATTTTTGGCCTTCCTTACATGTTATAAATCAATAGAACTTCCTTAAGGTCAATGATGTTGTACCAGTATAAAGGTAACTTCTGGTCAAGTCTGATAATTCATTTTTACTTATGTGTCTTCTTGTTTTCTCTTTAATAAATTTTCAATTAAATTGGGGTCTTTGGTTTATTAATTCTAAAAGAAGATGCTTGTACTAGCGAGAGCACTTGCAGAGGTGCAGGTAAAGTCCTTGAAAGACCAGGTGGCAGAAAACTCAGACTGGAGATGATATTCAGGGCTCAAAAAAAACCCCTGGGGCAATATGTAGACAGACAAGGGAGGAGGGACAGAAGAGGGCTGAGAGGAAGGTCATTGCTGCCTGGTGGCTGCCAGCAGAGGTGAGGATGGAAGTAGAAGTGTTGCAAATGTGTATGCTTGCTGTAAATGCTAGAGCAGCTCCAGTCAGAGAAGATGCCCTGGTAATGGAAATAAATTGGGTGCTGTGGATTTGCAGAAGAAACCAGTGATAGAGGGACGGAGAATAAGATGTTAACTGCACTGGACTTAGAAATGCAACTTAAATATTGAGCTGAAATGAAAAAGGCAGAAGTAAAATTAGCTGACTTAAGAAGAGGAACGTGGAATGCTGAAAGTGAAAAACAAGGAGACTGCCTGTCTATAGAATACAGTAACTTAATGGAAATGCAATTTTTCAGGCTTTGGCCCTGTAGCTACCCATCTGAATATCTAAAGAGCAATATATCTGGAGTAAAAAGGCAGCTCTTCCCTGGTCTTTGCTAGAGGAGCTATATCCTGCAGGTCTGAAAGCCCTCTCCAAATTATAAATAAGACTGAACCAGTTTTATACGTTAATATTCATAATGCCGTCTTGTGCTTCAAGGGTAGCTTTGTCACTGATTTGATTATCATAGTACAAAATGGCAGCATGCTGAATGATTGCCCCGGTGCTTATTCTCAGGGCTCCCTGTACTTTTCATGAGTCACTTGGTAGGCCTAGAATTACATTTGTCGTTCAGATTGTTCAAGTGTGTTCAAGCATGACTGGGGGAACAGAGTTTTCTGGTGTAGCTTCTTTTGTGATGGTTGCAGCTTGTGTTGGCTGGACAGCCTTAGATCCGCTATTAAACACAGCGTCTTGTACTTTGT
Source organism: Serilophus lunatus (assembly GCA_013399895.1). NCBI lineage: Eukaryota > Metazoa > Chordata > Aves > Passeriformes > Eurylaimidae > Serilophus > Serilophus lunatus. The sequence continues at coordinate 151,523 of VXBA01005046.1, forward strand.
ACCTCACAGTTTCTGTACTGAGAATCAAATTACCTGGGTTGCTGCTGTGGTTTAATAGCATAATTGAGCAGTCTAAGCAGCTGCTCCAAGAGGCTTTAACCTCCATGTATACGCATTTCCTGGGATTTTGTTTTACAAAGAGAGGGATTATTGTCATATTCGTGGTAATCACTCTAAGTACTGTAGGTCTGATTCCTGACTGCCTTGTACCTTCTGCAGTCATTTACAACTGTCTAAAAGGACTATAGTGTGTGATGACACTAGAATGGCTGCAATATTATCACAGTTGCAGGGAGATTGATTGTACATTGCATATGGCAATGGAGAACCAGAGCATGTGCAGAATGAGTAGAAAATCAGTGCAAATATTAAGCTATTGCTGAGGTGTAAGTGAATACACAGTAGAAAAAGGCAGTGGGAAGAAAAAAGGACAAAAGAGAATTTATACTCTAGTTCTAAATAAGGCTTCTATTAAAATCCTTCTTCATGTGTGTTGCGGTGGTTGGGCTTCTTGGGACTTGTGTTGATCTTACAACCCTTACTCTTGACAGGGGTCTGTGCTGAGGTGTTTATTTTTTAGCTGGTTTTTTTCCCCTAGATCTTTTACATCAAATATCTTCATCTCTGCAGTCTGGTTGTAGGCAGTAATAACTTTAAGTAAACATAAAGGCAAATATGATACTGGTATTGGCAACCAAAATACAACTTCAATGCACATCAAAAAGAAAAAGGCAAACAGCAAGCAGACTTCTGCTAGCTGCATTAAAGCTTGGATTAATCTTGCAGAACCCCAAAGTTTGAGTTAGTTATGTCTATACTGCTTCAGAAGTAAAATGTGTGGCAGGATTTTCTCCACCCTGAGAGCCAGCTTGCTCCAGATCAAGCAGAGTATGAATCGCACAGACACCTGGAGGTTCAGGCTGACACCTGAACCTGAGCATATTAGCCTTTGGCTAGTGATTAAGACAAATCCCCCTTTGTCTATCTATATCTGGTTCAACCTGAATGTTCTAGTCATATTTCCACTCAAACTGTAAATAGTTAGATATTCTTACAAGTGCTAGGGAAAAAAAAAGCTGCTTTGTCTCTTAGGGGCAGCTTATATGTCACTGTCTGTGACTTTTGATAGCACAAAATGTCTCAGTCATAAAATGTCAAATCTTAAGTATGACTAAATTATATTAACATTTATTAAGGGGAAGGTAAAGAATGCATTTTAAAGATTTAGTAGGAGTTCTGCTAAATTTCCATATGAAGAAATCATTCTATTATTATTATTATTTGAAAGTGCCATATTTCGAAGGTTACATTGTTGTCGACGCAAAAGGTTCCATATTGCATTTTAAACCAAGCTTGAGTGATTAAGGGTGTTGGGAAGAATATGTTCTCCTTCCAGAATCTTAATTAGGTTGACTTTAACTCATGACAGGAGATTCTGCCAGCTGTCAGCTACTGCTTGGATCTCTTACTAATTAAAACTCCGAGGAAGCTTATTAAAGGTGTTCAAAAAGCCAAATCTCCTTTAAAATATCTCTGGCACTGTAACAAAGACTGTATGACAGCGATATTGCTGCATAGATAACTTGTCTTTTGCTTTTCATGTTGGTAATATGCAAGTTATGTTACCTGGTTATATAGGCCCTTCATTCAAAGCCCTTAGCTGTCACCTTCTTGTGAATGGACTAAAATGAATTTAAGGTGAGATTTTGCTGGTATTCAGTTTAGATATATCTGACATTCAGGCTTTCTTATGCAATGGGTGTAGATGATACTGAAACACTTCTCTTGAGATTTAATTTCTGAGGCAGCAGCATCCTGTAGTTTTTAAATATTTTCAGTGTTGAAACAGATGATGATAAAACTTCTAATTAAGAGCATTGTTGTGCTCCAATTCATGTTCTTAATTAAATTCTGTATCTGGGGTATATCTGTTCTTTAAAGCTTTTCCCCTGTACCTGTTTCAGTCATGTTTAAAAAATAAAGTTTTCCTCGCATCCTTAGTCAATTTTTCAGGCCTACAAATATCCTAAGTTACTGCCAAAAATTTATTTTTGGCAGCATCTCTTACTCCACTGGGGACCTGGCAAAAGTAACTCTTAACTTTTGTAGGCTGTCTGCAAAGGCAAAATTTTACTGTTATAATTGTATTTTGTCTTCTCAGGGGTAGATAAAAATCTAAGATTTTGCAGGAAAAAGAAGTTACTGTAGCAGCAAGAGATTTCAGATGGCAGGGACATTGAATGGATGGGAAACAACATTTTGTTTTCCACAAGGCCACTGAAAATCTCTTAAATTGTTGACATTTTTTCCAGACGTGGATTTCGAAGTCAGCTGCTGGCTTCTTGGTAAGGAAGTTAGGGGATATGAGAAGTGCTTTTGTGACAGATGAGAAAGCCTCTTGAAGTTATTCTCAGTAGATGTCTGCTAAGAAAATTAACTAGCCGTAATAAGTTCTCCCACGTGTTCTGGAAGGTAGCAGGTAGCAAGATTTCTGATTTGTGAAAGAATAAACTTAGAGGCGTTGCCAAGATTTAAGGTAATTTGGGATTACGCAGAATTGTGAGATGTGGGATTTCTTGGGGGGAGAAGTTAGTCCCTTTGACTTCATGTATGACCTTTCTCTGCTCACTCGGTCACTCAAGACGGCAGATGCTGCTGTTGCTTTCATCACTGTGGCACCTCGCAAACCTTTAAGAAAGCTTCTGTTTTTCTTCTAAATGTCTAGCCCCATATCAGGTGTGACTATTGATGCTCAGGCTCTGACTATGAACCTTACTGGTACTCCTTTTTTCCAGCCAAAGGAGTGTCTGGCAGCACCTGTCCAGATGGGTGGATGCTTGGTGGGTGCATCTGGCTCAACAGTGCAGTAGCTGAAGCCATAGTCATACATTATTTCTTTCTTCTTGCAAGCTATCTATTCCTGTTCATGTATCTCCCTTAAAATGATACCTATTTGCAGATAGTTCCCAAAGGTTCATAATGTGATTCTCTATACCCCTAGATATATTCAGATAGGAATTGGTTTTTTCCCAGTGATGCATTTGTTCATTCCTATTCCATGACAGACTTTGAGTCAGTATTGCATTGTTCGTATTTTTCCCACTGTTTCTTGAAGCAACCATGATTTCATGCCAATGGTACTTATTTGATATAACATAGCTGCAGATTTTATAAGGTGCTAAAGCAATTCTTCAAGCACATAATGGGTTAATTAAAGAGTAGGTTTTATGAATTGAATTTCAGACACTTTGCAGAAAGATAACATGATTATTGAAACCATAGTACCTATGCTTGGATGTATCCATCGCTGGGAAGAAAAATGAAAGTTTTGCGGGGAAAAAAATGTCTGAAAAGGTGATTCGAGCACTTCTAAAGGGATAGATTAATGTCAGACCTTTCTAGACAATACCTTGGGTTTATGCAGTTCCTTGGTTTAATAACAGAAACACATTCGAGAATAAATGTGTCTACTTAATAGGCAGCTGGACCATCTAGGCACATTATCTCAATTATTTTTGCGTTAAAGGTATAGTTTCTTAAGCTGTGCAGAAAGAGTGAAATTCTTATTTGTGAAAACTTCACTAGAAAGGCACTAGATATTCATGTATTAATTGACTCTTGTCATCTAGGCATACTAAACTATTCTAACACTGTAATATAGATCTGTCGGAGTCTTAACTTCATGATGTAGAGTTCTTTTTAGGTATTATCATATGGAAATTTGGTATTATTTCACTGCCTAAGAAGCAAAATGGATCATAAAATTATCAGTGCATCCATACAAAGTTCACATGGCAAACAATCACATCTGGAGTACTGAGTGGTACGGTTGGTAACTCTAGCAGTGTGTGCTTAATTTAGATTGTTTTGATCTGATTAAAACTGTGTGATTAGAACCTCAAAATGATAGTTGTGTTATTATCATCGGGTGCTGCATCTTGCATTACATCTACCAGGAAAGAGTTTGCAATCATGTCACATACAAATCTATATGCTCAAATGTAATATTTGTGGTTTAATGTGGATTGGTGTGAAAACTGGAACTGTCAGATTTTTCTTTCCACATTCATGTAGAGCTATGTGCCACTCCAGACCCTTTTAGCAGCATATTTTCCAGTTTTCACACCAGTATAGGAACAAATGTATCTCATTGAACCATGAGTTGCAGCAAGGAGACTTAACCTTTTGACCTGACAGTAATTCAAGGTGTTATTAAAAAAAATCCCAAACTTAAATGATAAAATTTGCCTAGGTGGTTGGATAAGATATAAAGTAATTTTTTCTTTCTAAACAATGTGAAGAAAAATAAAAATACAGAAGATATTGATCTCTTTTAAATCACTTAAAAGAATTTACCTATAAGTTCTAAGCTTTAATTACTGTGTTTAACATGAGTTTGATCTGAGGGGTTACCACTTTAACAGCAGGCTGAGAATGTTAATAGGGTGTCAGTTTAAAGCCCTAATCTAAAACACGTGATCTGTATTTTAAATCATGAATTTCCTGTCCAGCAGAATGGTAGCTCTGCTTTCCCTGCCTCTGTGGAAGCCCTGGCAACTCAGGCTGGTTCCTTCTAGGAATGGCCCAGGAACATGTGAGTCAGCAACTGCAGCAGCAGAGACTCCCCTTGTCCCGAGTCTTACTCTCTTGTGCATGCACCCTCCTGTTTGTTCCTGGCCTGTCCTGTGGCACTGTTGTCTTGGCCCCACATTGTCTTTGTGATGCCCTTCCTTTGGCCACTCTCAACTGAGGATACCTGTCAATCTTGTCAAGGTTTTCTTGCTGGTACCCCTGTGAGGGAAGATTTTTGTTAACATCAAGTATAGAGTCACAATTTGACAGGATGTGGGGTGTAGTTGTTCCAGGTTAATGTTTATAAAGTGATGAAGAATAGATTGGTCCTTTGATCTTGCTACCTAGAGAAGCAATGTATTTATGTGTTATCAGTTCTCATTGTACAGGCATATTTAAGTTGCAAAGGTGGAAAAGACAAAGTGGTTGTTCATGGTCTCTTTTTAGATGTTACAGAAGTCTTCAGATGATACTTCCAATGCTGCTTTCATTTTGATAAACCACCTATGCTAAGGTATATAGTAACATACGTTTTTGAAGTGATGGAGGTTGCAATATAATTATCTATATTTTTCACTCTTCTATTAAAAACAAAGGATCAAAAATACTCGTTAAAAAAAATCCTCAAAATTGTGATAAAATTGCAATAAAATTGCAAGTTTTTCTTTAGTTCGCCATCACATTCTTTTGGAGTGAACGTAGAAAATCGGAAATGAATAAACCACATTTTTTATCATTTGTACTTTGAGAAGATTTGTGATACATTTCACAACAGGTGTATAGGGAGTTACAGTAAAGCATTATGGGAACATACAGAGCTGTTTGATTTCTGCCATATTCTTTCTTCCTGATCCTCCCAGTTAGCTCTTTAGGTCTCTACCACCAATGCAGTTACACTAGTATCTATGCTAACGATTTTAACCTCTCTATAGAGATTCCTACCTCTACTGGCCAACCCTCTTCTATCCCCTGTTCTCTCTTTGCTTTTGCTAAGAGCAGGCTGTGTAGAACGTATTAAGTGTGAAAACACTTTAAAAACTGGGAATCAATGTAATGATCCCAGATGCATTTTCTGAGGGAGGGATAGTGCCTGTAAGTCCTAGTTCCAGAAGCTTAAGTCACTTCTGACAAAGGAAGAAGATAGAGTTCCTGGCTTAAAAGCTTACAAATTCTTCTGTGTATCACCAAAAGCAAGAGCACAGAGAACCTCAGAGCAGTGGTGTGTTATCTACAACTTGTATGAGATGTTACTTGTAGTGTCTTAAAACTGATATACTTCAGGACCAGAAATCCAGAAAGAGATATGTCAAAGTGTCATTAAAAGTTCATCTACAATTTTTTTCCTGCTCAGATTTAGTCTCGATGAATGAAAAGATACTAATTTTAAGAGCCTTTTCTTCTTTCTCCAAACAAAAAAAATGGACCAAAGGAAAACATTCTGAACAGTAATTATGATATTAATTATATTTTCATGTTGGAATCCTCTATGCTATTAAAATTGTTAACAGTGGAAAGAAAGGTTGTGATCATTTAACCCGAAATGAGTATGTGTACGTAATGATACTTCTATTAAAGAAACCAGAACCAGGCCAGTTGATGCTTTTTAAACAGGTCTGTGCTGAAAGGCAGAAGATGATATGTAGCATAGGTGATAGAGGACTGATTCTGAAATTCTGATACGCCACTTGCTATCTGAAATAGGAATCCTTCTAGCAGTATTTTTACTTATATTTATCAGCTATAAATGTAGGCTCTGTCTATTTTGGCATGAACATTATTTAGAGCAGAGTACCTGAATATTATACCCTGACACGTATTGGTAGTTTTAGGTCTAGTACTGTGCTGACAGTTTGTTTTCTCTAAAGCTATAGGTAAAGTAATGGTGTATTTGAGCCTGTTAGAGGCAGAGTAATTTGAATTATGTCTTTATAATATGTACTTTGACTGAAATTCTTATTGTGCAGACTGAAGACTTAAGTTTGATATTAGCAGCAGCCGAACAGGCCTTATGTTGACCCTTTGCACAGGGATGAACTTTGCCTAAGGAAAAAAAGGTGGTAAAATGTCAGTGTCACATATTCTGCCTATATTAACTTCACATGTGATGCAGAATCAGAATTTGTTCAATCTTTTCTCTGAGGAAAAGGAAAGGAAAAGATGCTGAATGAGTGAAATGAGATTGTGAAACAGATATTAGTGCTAAAATGGGAATGTGGTCCTTTTTGCTGAAGATTTGTGCAAATGTTAAGCAGCAAACAGATTTAAAGTGCTCATCTCTGTCATAGCATAATATTTGATAACTAAAGTGCAATGAAAGCAAAATGAGTGATGGACATCAGTCAGTCCTGATAAAACCCAGTGATCATTCCCAGTGACACAAGACATGCAATCTCTAAAGCTGGGCAGTAAATAGACTTTGACTACCATTCAACTAGGAAAACCCAACTTGTCCTAAAAGCTACAAAAACTTATTAATCCTTTTAGCAATTTTTAAAGCAAGTACTAGAAAGAATTGCAATTGATTCCAAAAATCGGTCCACATTAAAAATACGCCAACGAGCTCACAAATTTAGGTATTTATCTAATATGCAGTCATTGCTGGTGAAGCAGGACAGAAGTCTACACATAAATTTGCATGAGCAGCTTGCATTGCTTTTCTGGTGTTGATAGGATGTTCAAGATGCAGAAGTTATTAGACAGATAGCAACAGAATGTAAAAGATAGATTGCAGACCTCATTAATACATTTCTAATGTATAGTTGTATTGAAATAAGCCTCTACTGATCAATACTATTACTGTTCAGTTGAGACATCATTGTCAAACAAATAATCAAAGGATGCCACTGACATAAATAATAAAAATTATGTGAACAGATTGAGATTAGACATGGAGAAGTTGCCATCAGGTACCTCTGGGCTGCATCAGCATGAAAATTCTGTTTTCTCTTAAGAAATCTAAGAGCCTCTTATGACATCTTTTTTCTTCTTTTTTTTTTTTTTTCTTTATTTAACCTGCCTTCTTTCCCAAATGGGCAATACAAGTTTTGTGTTTTTACACCTAAATGCAACAGGAGCTTTCAGGAAGGTGGAGACATCAAATTGAAAATGTGATTCAATCATCTATTAGAAAAACAAAGTGTCTGATCTTGTACTTTGTTTCGCGTTGCACTTGTTCTAAGTGTCATTTCAGTTATGTATTGCAGCATATGGGCAGCAGCATCAGTGCTCCGTCTCAAAAATTTTGGGTAGGAATAGTATAAGCTTCTATGACTCATGCTTAAAAGTAATTGTTTACCAGTAGCAATCCCAGTGGTAGCACGACTTTTTTTTTTTTGAACCTTTGAGGAACGAATAGATAGTAATTGAACATTGAGGTGGTATAAAATAAAATTCCGTCAAAGGGATTACTTTCCCTAGTTAATGGCTGCATTAATTTTTCAACATGTTCATAACTGCGTGACCTGTGCCTTCCTCTCTTGTAGGTATGTTTCAGAAAAGTGATTAAACTGTCTGGGATTTTGAGTTGGTAATCTTCAAGTATTATGGGAGTATTAGCATTTTTTCTTGTACAAATATAAATGTCGAATGTAGTTGACTCCAGAATAATTAGGTTTTTGCTATCAAAACAGTGCAATCAGGAATGTCCAATAACTGGAGGCTAGGCTCCTTCAAAATAACTTAGAAGTAAAGATGCAAATTGTAAGTAGGTTTTGGCATTTTCTATTTTGTCTTGTTTAGGAGGTGAAATGAATGTAGTACATTTTATTATATTCATTAGGGCTCATGAACTTATGTTTGGTGATGATGTTTGAGCTGCCATTCATTGTTTTACTTGATATTATTAGATGAAATATTTAAAACAGTTTTTCTTAAGGCCAAGCAATAATATCTTGGTTACACAACTGGTTCACTGCCAGGAAAGGTGTGGGGTTTTTTACCTCAGGGTAGCTCTCACACATTAGTTATTCTTAGTAAAAGCTCAGATGGGATATGGCATGTTCCTTGCACTGCAACATAAATAGATAAGGTTATCTACAGGTGTGGAGCAGAGTGAAGACAAGGTCTATAACAAGTTTCATTGACCAGAGGCAGTAAGACATGCATAGTGAAGACAATACACCAAAGTGCAGGGAGCCAAAGGGGGAGAAAACAAAGCAAGGGAGACCAGTACACTTCTGGGGGTAGATGACAGTGAGAATGATGAGAGTCATGATTTCAGTTCATATTAGCTATGCATGTGTGTGTGTGGAGAGATTGGTAAGCAATCTACCTCTTTGAAAAGATTTATTCTGATACCCTATATCTTAATATGGGAAAATATCTTCTGTCTTAAGAACATGAACAGCACTCGGTCTGAATGAAGTCATTGCTAGCTCAGGCGATCACCTCTGGTGCAGGCACATACAGTGCTGGAGTGGGAGATTGCTGCTTACAGCAGGGGGTTCCTGAACTGGAAAACCCCAGGAGAGCACAGAGACCCACTAGGATCAGAGAGTTCCTGTGAGACCAGCTGGCATATGTGAGACCAAGAGTGTTGGCAGCCACCACTCAGTCCCACGAAAGGCAGCCTTAGGGAGCTTAGGGGACCAGGAGCACTGTGACCTGCATGGGAAAACAGGACCTAGCATGGAGGGCATTTCTTGGAAAGAGAGGCATTCAACTGTCCCAGTGGAGAGAAATGAAGTTCTCACAACCCAGCAGTGAGGCATTTCTTTGTGACCACCTGGACAAGTCAAGGGCACTTGTCCTACCTGACTGTCAGGGCAGAGTGGTGGGCACTCACGTGAGAGCAAAAGTTACAGCTGGAGTTCTGTGCCAGCTACCCTGTCAGTGTCTGATCCTTCCACCTGGACAGACTTGTTAAACTTGGTTCCTTCAGCTCTTTTTGTGTCCCTGCTGTGTCCCTATTGTTCCAGATCTTACACTATCTTGAAGGAAAATCAACCATGTTTTAATCTTGGCAAAAACTTTTACAAATATTTTTTGTCTTTGGCAGACGTTTTCAAAGCTCACAGCTTCACCCAATTCTCCCTTTCAGAATGTTACTTTTCCTAATTTACACAACGTCAGTGTTTGCAAATAGTCGCACTCGTTGTTTCTTATCACTGAAGAAGAAAGGGCTTTTGCAGCTCTAAGTACAGAAGCTGTCCTGAGTTCAATTCTTATAATATACACTCTGAAAACATTAAAAACCCTAAAATTTAGCTTTTCTTTAAAATATATAAATCCTTTCTCTTTACTTTGGTTATTAATGAAACCTTTATAGTTATCACTTAACTGTGCAGTGGTGAAATCTCTTCAGGTTTTTAAGGCAACATGACAACAAAAGAGTTGCTGTGAGGTCTGAATTGCTTCATGCATCTGTGATTGCAGGCCACCAAGCCCTGTGCTCAGCTGAATTTTTATAGCTGTGAGAAATCAGATGTTAGTCTCTGCTCCGATTAAATCAGCTGCTCCAAGAATTATGTGCAAGGAAGGTACGATTTGGTGTACTTATTACTTCACTTTGCTTTAGTCCTGGCTCAGTTTTGTTTCTGACATAAAGTACAGCCATGGTGCAGACTAGAATTGCACCCTGTGAAAAGTAGACAGCAACAGTTCTATAATCTTGCAAAGGCTCATATTCTGCTAGATTATTCCAAGAAGCAGGATATGTTACCTTGGAAATGGGGTGAGTGAGTCAGCATCCTAACACAGCTATGGGNAAGGTGTGGTTTAGTACCTTTTTATGACAGTGTGTCTATAGCGTTATATCTATTTGATATGATTATATAGAAGCTGCTTTACTTTCAAACCTGCTCTTCTGTCCAAGACGTTGTGAGATTCATATACAGCTCAACCTTTTTAGCCTGTGTTACTTGCTGCATGCTCTATACAAGTGAATTATTGAATTTGCCAATTTAAATGATGCTTATTTCTTCTCTATCCTATAAAAAGACTACAGACCAAATGGCACATATTCGGTTCTAACTGACTTTCAGGGCAGCTTCTGTGGTGTTTAGTAGTTGAAAATGCTTTACCTAACTTGGATGAGCTTACACTATAGGGAATAGAGAGAGATCAGTATGTGAAGAAATTTATTCATTCTTCCTATCAGAGATAATGATTTTACAACCAGAAGTGCCTTTTTTTGACATCAGAGAAATTCTCAACAACTGGGTTAGGCTCTAACTGGCTAAATTTGAATGAATTGAGTCTTGCCTTAGGTATTGTAGCTCTGGGTAGATGCTTTCAAATGCCAGATTTGGAAATGAAGACTCAGGCTTCTTTGAGGAGATCTTGAAATCATTTTTCTGTTTTTAATATTAAACACTGATCATCCTAAATGAGCATTCTGAACCTACTTCTGCAAAGCACTTCAGATCTACTCCTAACTTTTTGTTCCTATAGCATGTTGTTATTTCTCATCTCATGAGGTATGCATTATGTAAGTTTGTTACATATTTATGGGCTCTACAAGGAAATGGGCTTTACACAGATGCTATTTACTGCCCCTGGTGTGTGCACACACGTATTGGAAAACTAAGAGTCAAAGTTTCTGTCCTGTGGTGCATGTGATCTTAAAATCGTTGGTAAGTTATCTACATAGAATTGGGTAAAAAAGCAGTTTGAATCTTACTTAACAGGTGGATGGCTGTTTTATTGGGACATCTCCCAGGAAACCAATTTAGCCTAATGATAGTGAATGGCAATGACTGCTGTTTAATTGGGACATTATTAGCCAAAATTCAGCTTCTATGAGAAGTAGTTGGCTGGTGTGGTGAGGTTAAGTAATGTTTAAGCAGGTCTTAAGTAGACCTACAGGCCTAAGCTCTCCTCTCTAAAGAGGAAGCTTTAATAAATCACAAAACTTGGAAGTGGATATTAGTTCTTCTTTTTATACTGTTAGTATAGGACAGCACAATGCATATGTTCATTTTTAAAAAGCAGATTTAAAGCAGGCCAAAAGTACATCTACAGGAGAACCTGCATTGGACAGCAGTGTTAAGTGTTCCGTGCTTTTTGACTCTCCTTCAGTGGTTCTGGGCTTTGGGCTAGGGAGCACAAATTCTGATATGTTCTTTGTACTTTGGAGAAGATGCATCTGAGAACTGGTAGCAAGAGATGTTGTCCCAGCAAGGCTGAACAGAGATCAGGGCTGGTTCTGTACTTGAAGGAGGAACACACAGATTAAATAATTGCAATTGTGTGATTCAGCTAGTGGAGCTGTCTGAACCAGGTCTTTAAGAGGTTGGTAGCAGCATAACAAGAACAGGGCACAGCCCTGAGACAGGGTGCGAGTTTAGTTTGGGATTTGGTAGTTGTTAATGATAAGTGCAGAAGATCTAAATGAAGCGTACTGTTTTCTGGCTGAATGTATTCCATGTTAGTTTAATTTTTCTTAAAATAGATGGAAGTTCTCTACCCCATCTCCAGTGGCTGTCATCATATAAAACTGTGCCTGTTCTTGAAGATCCTTGACATCTACCTCAATTAATGTCAGCTTAACCATTCTTTCTTTCCATTTTACAACCCTAATTTTCTAACACCACGATTCTCACCTTTCATTTCCTTTTCCCCTTCAATCACTATGCTATCCGCACAACAGATCAGTGAAAGCACATTCCTTTTGCTTCATTTATATTTAGGCCCAGAGGCCATTAATTCTTAAATTTGGTTTCAGAAGCAGTTCTTATTTAAGCATTAAGATTGGGTCATACTAACATTTCTGCCCTATTAAATCAAGCACTTTTAATAAGGAGATGGTGTTAGCAGGAGAGCATTTGTTTCTTCCCCTCTTCTGCTGGTGCTTAGTATATAGGGACCCTTTTCCTAGTTCTATGTCACTATGGTTTAGGCATACAGTCCACTTGGACACCTCAAGTTTGTTCCCCTGAGGAAGGGTGCCTGCCCTCTTATGACCCTCCCTGCTGCAGGAGGGCTTCACGTGACAAAAAACAGCCCTCCACACTGCAAAAACATTCTGGAGGTTGCTCACCATGTCAGTCAAGCAACGGGACATGTCTAAGATGTACTATTACCAGAGCATTAGATGCTGTGAGCTCCTACATACCCAGGTATTCTGTGGAGCTCTCTGAAGTGAGACTCTTTCAAGATTGCCTACAAGTTCAAAGTACTAGACTGTAATGTAGCAGGTCTTTTCCAGTCCTATGTTTCTATAAAAATTCAGCCAAGTTGTACGGTTGCAAAGAGAATGTGGGGATCCCACCATTTAAAGTCATTTTAGAATCCAGTCTTGGAGACAGGTTGCTTGTGATGAACTTTACACATGTACTTCTGAGAATATATAATAGGATGTAGTTAATAGAGGTATTCCAATACCCAGTTGTGTTGTTCAAGAAAAATTTCTACCGGTTGGTAAAATGTTTTCTTCGAGGTCTGTCTCCCTAGAAAACTGTGAAAAGGTGACATAAATTTTTTTCTGTAGCAAGACCATAAAATTTCAAGCTAAACAGGCTTTTCTGGTGTTTAAAAACACAATAAAACAAAGCACACCATGTGTACAAAACTAACTTAAAAAGTCTGGAATGTACCAAAACTCAATCTATGCAAACTTTTATACTAGCTAACCACTAGATTTTAACAAAAAGCTAGATGAAGCCTCATTTCCAGTTGTCCGAGAAAGTAACCCAAATTACATGGTTCCTACAAGATGTTTTTAATACATGCCTGATTTGTACTGTTTCCTAATGGTGAGTCTAATTTGGTCCTGCTTTGTGCATTGGTCTGTCAGAACAGTCATTTCCTGATTAAGACGCCTTTTTTTAATTGATATTTACTTTCTGGAATAATGGCATTACCATTGAAATAAAATAATAAGAAGTATAAGTGGATAAGAATCTGTTCCTCAGTTATTATAACACAAGAATGTATTTGTTTAAGGAGGGTGTAAATGTAAAGCTCTATCCACAATGGTTAGATAGAGTGCTTAAACGAACAAGTAAGTCTCAAGATCACTCATGATTCTTGTATATAACCTTAGAGTTTGAGTTGTGTGTTTGCACACAAGGATGGCTATACAAGTCCTAAATCTCTGACTATGCATTCCTACTGTTAGGGTTCTTTCCTTTTTTTGTAAATGAATTAAAGATTTAGCAGACTAGCAGCAGACTGAAAGATTTACTTATTCAGGGCCTTTCCCTGAGCAGTAGGGAAGATGAGTATTGCTTATGTGATGCGTCCAGTGCAAAGGTGGATGACCATACCATAAAGAAAGAACTAGATGAACCTAGGGACTGTAATAATGGCAATAAAATTGTAATTCAGTTATAAGAAATTCAAATTCATGCCCTTTGAAAGTAACAATAAAGATTTCTGCACTAAGTGTGAAGATCAGCTGGGAATGGCTGAAGGAGGAGAGGACTTTGTGTACTTCTTCACAGAATGAGGCACTAATGAGACAGAACCATAAGAGAGGTAAGTGTGATCCTTCAGCATGCATCAAAATATGTATTTTTTTCTTAAGGGAGACTAGGACATGTTAAGGTCTTGGGCAAAGTACTGTAGTGGCATTCCTCAAAAAAGCTGACTGCAATTCTGGTTACCCAGATTTGTTTCAGAAGATGAAATTGGCATGAAAAATACTAAAAATGTGCAACTGTTAGACTGCATGTGTAGAAGGTGATTGCTTTTTCAGCTTTTATTTTGCTCTTCTGGGAAGAAAAGCACTATTTAAAATCAGAACAAATGAGTGTTCTGGTAAAAGATAAATATTTGGTCGAGAAGTAACTTCAGAGGTTCTCCAGCAGCTTTCCAGTAATTGCAATAGGGGGCTACAAACTCTAATTGGTTTTAAAAGTACTGCTGGATCATTTTGTGAGTATAATAAGGTAAGGTAGCTGTAGTAATGAAGAAAAGGTGAATGGAGAGCCATGGGATGCTTAAGCAGGAATGGGTGTTGGACCAGCCCAATGCCCTCAAGTTGATAACTCCAAGGGGAAAAGGGCCTGATCATACACATACCCTTGTTCTTCTCCAACGGGGTGCCTTAGCACAGAAGAGGCATCCTGAGAGCCAATGGTCACTGAACTAAGAAACCTGCTTCTGTTCTCCAGAACAAGCTCGTGTAGAGACTTGTGTAGTCCCACAATAAGATGCATTTAAGATGTTAAGCTGGAAGACAGTTAAGCCTGTAAAATATTCTCTGCATGGATGATTCACATGCATGGATCCTTTCATAATGGAGAGAAGTGCTGTTAATACAGAGGGTGCATGTTACAGCATGTAGTGAAGAGAAAGACAGACTAGCTGTTAGGCCAAAACAGCATTCTCAGTATAAAAGGTGCTCTTAATGACATTGTACAAGCTTGCTAGGAAAATAATGAGGTGAAGTAACTCTGCTTCTTTCCACTCACCACACTCCCCATTCACGCATTTTTCTACTAAGCAACTGAAGCTCAAAATTCAAGGATAGAGTTCAAAGCTGTTAATGCTGATCCAGGAGAGGAACATGGTTAAACGCATGCTCCTGCCATTAGTGTGTGTTTGTGGCTATGCCACTCACAGTACGTGGCTGTGGTGAATCTGACTGGATTCTTTACAAAACATAATTTTTAACCAATTCTGATTATTTTTTTAAGTATTGTAGAGTGACGTGTTGATATCTTCCCTATTACATTAGATTATCTGCTACTGTAATTATTCCAAGTGAGATATTAGATTAGATTTTATGGATTCTGATACACAGCATTTACTACTTGAGCAGAAGTGCCAGTAATGTAACTTGCAAGAACAGCAAGAAAGAAATCTTTCAAAACATTTCCATGTATTAGGAAATGTGTGCCAGGCTCTGAGCAACAGATAGAATAAATGCAAGCTGTGGAGTTGACCATAAAAGGCATTGAATTTCTCCTGAGAGGCACTCATTTAGCAATTCTCAGGAGCATATTAGCAACTTATGGGACTGCAGTTAGAGAGAAGGGGAGAAATAGAAACATCATTTGGTGGTCAATAGTAATGGTGTTTGTTTATAATTACAGGAAGATCCAGAAATGAGCAAAGTAAGAAAACAGATGAACAAACAGGCTAAATGGAAGGAACTAATCCAGTAACTATTTATTGAGCTGTAAGTGTGACAAATTAAGGGCTTGGAAAGCACAAATTAGTTTGACTTCAGGTTAGTGTTACACAATGGTTTATGTTGATCTTAAAAACTATTCTCAAATACTTCTTTTAATCTTACTGAGCTCTTGGAAAGTCCTTTTTATCCCAAGTGTGCTTAAAGAGTATGTATAGTCCCTCTATATAATTATGTGAAGTTGTACAGATAGCATAGACCTGTATAAATTTTTCAATAACAAGAGAACTGCATACTTATAGGCACAGTTCTATATGTTGGTGTCTGCTTCTGACCTGAGGACATTTACAGAAATCTCCCTGAGCTGTTCTTCTGTTTGAGACTACGCTTGCTCAGGTAACACACACATACTACTTTCTTGCCATGCCTCCATATTTTCATTGTTGTGGGGTCCACAATAATATACCTGTAGCTGGTACAGGGTCCACTGTGCCTTCTCCACAGCTTTCAGCTACGTTCTAGCAAGACGTCATGTTGCCAGCCTGAAACATGAATAATGACAGTGTTGAGCATGGATGTGGATCTGCAGACAGCTTTTGCTTGAGGAGGAGACTGGAGGCTGGTGACACTGCGAGTAATGCTATGGCAAAAGGCCTCCATTTCCCATTGTCCTGGTCCTTGCCAGGGCAGGGTTACTTTCTTGCAGTAGCCGGGAAGGGCTACGGCCAGGACCCGGTGGTACTTTTGTAGCAGCTCATGTCTTTGCCGGGACTGGGGGAGAAAGGGAGTCGCTCTGGAGAAGAGATTCCTTCCAGTTGAGAAAACATGATGGGGAGAGCCTGTTGGTGTTCACTGTTGCAGGCTCTGCAGTAAGCACTCTTGCACGTGAACCACTCTATCTTTTGTATAGTTCTATTATTAATATTGTTTCTGTCACTGTTCATTTTCTTATCCTATTGCTGTTTCTAGTAAATTGTTCTTTCTCAACCTGTGACCTTTCAACGAAAAGGTGAAACCTTTTTGTGCCTCAAATACTCTCCATCCCACCAGAGCAGGAAGGAGGAGTGCGAGAGAGCTGAAATGTGGTTTGGCAGAGCCTCAGTGTGGACACTGATCTGGGGAGTACAATTCCTAAACCATGCCACCTGTGCTCTTATCTCTGTTCCCTGGAAAATAATGACACAGGAGGAGGAAACAGCAAAGGCTGGCAGTATCAAAGTACACATCTGAATTGATTCAAATTGAGCCATTTAGGAGAAATGTTATGAACTGGGATTAAGTGCTAGATGGAGACATATACTACAGCTGTATACTCTCCATGTGCAATTTTTCCAAACTGTTCCAGTGTGTGTGTATATATATATATATTTAGTGTCATGCTGGTTATAGCAAGGGCCAAGACCAAAAAACCATAAAATTATAGGCTTAGATGCACTTGTTCTTTCCTATTGAATTATAAAGTTCAGGAACTTACAGTGATATGTTTATTGTGCAGTACAGGAGTTGGTGAAATGATAAGTACTGTTCAAATTATTGGAGTTTATTAAGTCAAAAATAATGAAAAGCCTAAGGCAGGTAACTAATGCAGTGTCATCTTGGTAAATTTTCCTATTTCTTTTTAAGAATAGAAGTGCTGGCTGCGGGTGTTTTTTCAGAGGTGGGAACACAGTCAGTTTTACTTACAATACAATTAACAGTATGGTATACTGCAGAGGTTTAACCTCAGCTGACAACTCAGCACCACACAGCTGCTCACTCAATCCCCCCACCAGGAAGAGGAAGAGAAGGATAAAAATGAGAACTCCTAGGCTGAGGTAAAAACAGTTTAATGCATGAATTCATACATGTAGCAAAACAAAACAAGGAATTCATGGAGATGTTTTTATCTATGACTGCACTCACATACTTCTACTGCAAGTCATCCCTCCAGTATTCCGGCTCCTTCATACCAAGTATTTTGAGCTCTGCATTGGGTGAGGGAAGTTCTGTGAAACACATCTGCTTGCACTGTGTGACTCAGAATTATCCTATTTACTGGTCAAGTTCATTTCCCATCTTTCTTCTTGCCCTGGAAAATCTCAGTTTTTTGAAAACTATGTCACTTTATGTTTTAAAGGATTTTATTTCACGTTGAATATTTCAGTATAGCTGTCATTTTTACCTAGAAGACATGTCACTATTGAAATCAGAGTTACATTGGCTTGCCAATTAGCTGATATGTCACAAAATAGGTATTATTTGAAGTAAGAAAGACTACAATGTTGTTGCCCTCTAAGATGAAAATATGATGGCTCTACAGGGGGTGCAAATGGGAAGATATAGCTTCCTGCCCTCAAGGAGAAATTAAGGAAGAGCAAAAGCAATTTCTCAAATGTATCCATCATCTACTAGCAGTAAATGTTACCTTAAAAAAAATGGTAATTACTAAGAGAGAGTAATTTGTCTGAATATATTGATTAAGGATCTCGGAAAGAATAGTGGAAAGAAGGAGGAAAAAACCTGAATTACCTTTAGAAAGAGTAAACTGATTAATTTAAGGCTATAAGATGAAAGTTGAGAATTGAAAACAAGATAATGAATCTAACATGGGCTCGATGCTTCATCTTACAATAATAATACAAATACCAAGACACTGCAAATTCTGATAGGAGGCATGTCTGTTCCCTTATAACAAATATGTTTTCCTGCCTGCCTTTTTCTTTATGAAGGTTTTGGCATCACTGAGAATGCTTCTCACACATGTCTTCTGTCACTGTGACAAATGTATTCTAATAGTCTTTGATTTCATGCTTTTGTAAAACTATTGTTCACTTATTTTAGGGAAGAGCTTCTCTCTTGAAGGGACAATATCTTTTTTTTGAAAGAGGTATTTCTTAGCATATAAAGTAAACACCTTTATATGGCTTTTGCTATAGAATTTTGAAAATTATTATCACTTGCAAAAAAAACCCCATTATGATTTCAAAGGCAGATTCACAGTTTATGCAAAAGAATTACATAATTTCTTTGAAATGTGGTACCTGAATGTGGCATTATGAATGAGATTGTGAGAGATAGTGGGAAATTGAGTTTGAAGGAGCTCATTGTTTTCTGAAGTGAATTTTAAAGACAAACTGAAAATGCTTATATGTTTAGTTATGGAAAATAATGAAATTACATATAAAGCTACATGTTCTGGTCTTAGCAACTGTAATTAAAAAAATTATATTTTCTTGTGTATGCAGGGTGTGGACCCTGCATTTATGAATTTCAACCTATTTGCAAAGGAGATTGAGTTAAGTATACTGCTCTCCAGCTGTACAGAAAGATCAAATATCTTCAGCTTGTGCTGGCACGAATCTCTGCTTTCTAGGAAATACCTTAACTATCACCCCAAAATATGAGGGCCCTTTTCAGTGGAAAACCAAGTGTTTAGTAAAGTTGATAGTTCTAATAGTAATGTCTGTGTGATACCTATGTTGCAAAAAGGTGTAAAAAGGGCAATAAAACCATATAAAAGCATGGAAATACTGCGGGGGGAAGAAAAACAAAAGCAGCCACGCAGAGCCTACTGATATTGAAGAAATTTTGAAAGATCCTGAGTTTTGGCTTGCCAGTGCCATAAACATGGCTTCTGGTTTAGCCTTAGTGCATTTCCACACGCCCGCCTCCTCCCCCCCTGCCCTGCCTCCTTTACCATCCAGAATAAAAACCTAGGGAATTAGTTACCCATCGGGACAACGTGATAAGATACTGCCATCTACAGGTGACACATCTCCTCTTGAACTTTTACAGTGCGTAAAAATATCTTTATAATTGCTACTGAATGCAACCCAGTATTTCAGACTTTCTTCTGAATTCGAAGTATACTTGTTAAAGGGAGTCCATGGGGAGCACATGTAGCTGCAGGGTATGTAGCAAAATTCCTGTTCTGTTTGCACGGTGTCTGGATACAGGTATTTTGGAGGGCTCTGAGAATTTAAGCTCATGCCTGAAAATATTTATGCATGTGAAAATCTTTGTGCCCTGAAAGGGCCTTCTGAATTCCGGAGGGTTGGTCCAGAGCAGAAAAGCTAATCATTTATTCAGTATCTATTCTTTGAGGCCCGAGGTTGTTACAGACTTCTCTGATCCACTATCTCCCTCCCCTCTCCTTCGTTCCCCTCATCATGTTAAGATTTTATAACAAAAAAGCAGAATTTTGATGCCTTATTTGACTATTAACCTTTGAATATGACCAAAATGCTTTCATAATAGCTTAACAGTAATCACTGTATTCAGTATTTCTATGATTTTCATCAACTCAGTGGATGAGGGAAAAACATCAGGATGCTAGAAAAGCAGTACTCT
This sequence comes from Serilophus lunatus, assembly GCA_013399895.1. Taxonomy (NCBI): domain Eukaryota; kingdom Metazoa; phylum Chordata; class Aves; order Passeriformes; family Eurylaimidae; genus Serilophus; species Serilophus lunatus. The sequence goes on from VXBA01005046.1 coordinate 171,441, forward strand.
TAAAGTTAGCATTAGCCTAAAGATTTTTATACCATTTTAATATTATACATTCTGTGGTTTTTCAGTCTTCTCAGTTTTAAGGTACTGGTTTGTGCAAAGTATTTGAGGAAAGATTTGAAGCCATTAACTCTATATCAGACTTTGTTTCAGGCTTAATTGATTGTTAAGGGATATTACAGAATAGTCATGCTCCAGGAAGTAATGTGCTAGAAATAATCCTCCCTGAAGAATTGTATGGTTTGATGTATACTGCTGAAGCAGGAAAATGTGACCTTTTATTAAAATGATAAAAAGGCTGAAAAATAAGTTTAACTTGTATAGTTTATTTTGGAAGCAGAGTCAAGTATTAGCACAAAGTGTTTGCGGACTTCTGTCTTAGGGGTGGACCTTCTTGATTAGCTGGTGTTGGTGGTGTTACAATAAATCAGACGAGGTCTATATATTATCTGGATAATGAAGGAAGTGAGGTATCGAGGCCTCAGTGTCCCAGTTCAAGAAAGCATTTAAATTCTTACCAACAAGTAGGTCCCTACGTCTGACTTTAGCAAAATATATTTCTGAATTGCCACATGCATGGAAAATTCACTGTGTATGTAAAGCTATTGGAATAGTGTGCAGATAAACATAAACATATGGCAATGAATTATACCGTCCTTCCTTTTTTGAACACTGCGTATCGTAGAAACGTCACCATTAAAACATCATAGAAAAAACCTAAACAGGTTTTATCTCTGATTTCACATATCTTTTTCTTCAAAGCCATGTTGCCTTCTGTCTTTGAATATGGCTTTTCAGGGAAAGATAACTAAATTTTGCAGGCAAAAACATTTTAGGATTCAAAGAATCCATTGTGTATGTGCATGTTGGATGCTTCTAGAATTCTGTTACCTTGTAATTTATCTTGAAAGGAATTGGTTGGTTTTAGGACTATCAAACGCCTGCTTCTTTCCATAGTTGTTCATGATATGTTTTGAAACACTTGCTACTCAAGGGGCACCTCCCCACCAGGTAAAGGCTATTTTAGCGAATTTACACAGTTGAGAAGGAGGATGGAGGGGACGTTTTTCTTTTCAGTTTTTTAAAACAAGTTGTATGTTTGTTGGGAGCTGAGCAGGGACTGTGACTATGCTGGAGAAGGGAGCAGCAAAATTAGAATGCTGATGTGTCCTGTCTTCCCTATGGCTCTTCATTGTTGTTCCCTTACTACATGTGCTGAGGATACTTTTTACAGTCTTTTAAAATGCTCATCTTTATTTTCATTTTCCACTATACTTACCTATCTCTTCTCTCTCTATTATCCTCTCTTTTTCTGGTGTTCTTCATTATATTGTTCAGTCTTTCCATGCCTTTTCATTCTGAATAACAGGAGTTCTTGAAAAAGATAATTTGATGTCAGGGATTTTCTTGACTAGGCACCTTGACCAGAAACGATGTTGACTTTTGCCTCGTTAGATATTTATTTTGTTCCACCATCAGTTACTTGAATTCTACACACAGGGCTATGAGAAGAAGTCATTTGTTTGTGATATCAAGACCTGAGAAAGGGTACAAGGAGGAGTAGGCATGTCTGGGTGAGAAGGTGATGTCTTCTGGGAAGAGGTCCCACTAAAATGGATTACTGAGTGCTGATACAGCATGTTACACATACTCTTAACTTCAAACACGTGAAGTCAATGCACTTAGAGTAAGTGCATTTTAAGTATTTTATTGAATCAGAGACAAAGTATACAACTCCATGTTTAATTTAGCCCTTGCATACATTTAACTCTTCAGTGGGACTTATGTGAGCTTTATCTTTTAAAGGGTTTGCAGAAATATGCATATTTTTGTATGAGAGAAAATTCATCTCAAGTGATTATTGGCAGCAAAAACGTATGGCATATTTGTTTGTGGGGTTGTGCATTTATCTCTTGGTTATTTGACTTAGTTCAATCACTCATTTGTTACACTTTCTCCAAAATACTTGCTCCATTTTATGTTGTGCTGACATGGTATCTGGTCCAAAGCCTACTGAGAAAAGACTCATTACTTTCACAGGTTTTAGATCAGGCCTGTGTTGTACTCAGAGGCCCAAACAAAAAAAAAAAAAAAAAAAAAAAAAAAGAACTTTTCAGTACCTGCATCAAGAAGGGCACGTTATACAGCTTTAGCATTGGAGTGCCATAAAACTTCAAGAACCCGCTTTTGGCCAATAGTTTTTTTGCAAATTAAAGCTCATTTTTTGCAACTGTAGGTTTGTAAAAATGCAATTATTCTTACCACTCTTAAAGGGAGAGGTTAACACTTGCTGAAGTTAACAATACCACTATGCTAATTATTCCTTTTGTTATTTCCATTTATAAAGGGCTGCATCCTTTTATTGCCACTGCTATTGTTGTCTCCAGGGTCCTTTTCAGGACCTTATTCAGTCTACAGATATATTATTGAAATGCGTATGAAGCAGACCTGTTCTGTCAATGCTAGGACAGAACTGGATCCAATTAAGTTTCTTCCTCAAACTTATTGTATTTCTTAAATTACATTTCCAGATCATTAAAAGGAATAAGGGAAAGGAGACTTTCTGAGAGAGATTGGAGCTAAATGCTCCAATCCAGAAGTTTCAAGAATTTATATCCTTTAGGCTTGCTTGTGTGATCCTACTCTTTGTTGGTGAGATTAGCAGCACTGGACACAGAGCTTGTAGTTGGGAATTGTCAATATACTTCAAGGAATTCAGAAAGCCCAACACAGACAACTTGAAAGGCTTCAAACTGCACTACCATGTGAGCATGGAGCTCGTGAAATTAGTAGGCTGATTTCCAGAGGTGTTGAGCGTGGTACGTTTTCCATATTCATCCTGGAAGAAAAAGTGTCTTGCAAACAGACACTCAAGATTTGGAGCAGTGCCCTTCAGGGATAAAACTAAAGATGCAGAAGAAAAAGATAGTGAGCTGTAAAGAACTCTTCCAGTGCCACTGTGAGGATTAGATCTGTCATAGTTTGACAACAAAACTAAATTACGCATAATATTTACAGCAATGAAGATAATTTTTTCTATTTTTCTTTTTTTTTACCTAGGACACCTCAAACCAGTGGTGAATACAGAGTGTAAAAAGATAGCAGATTTTTTTTTCTGTGATTTAAGGGGAAAAAAAAATACAAGTTCACTTTTGGGATGGGCACAAAACTTTCTGGTTGATTTCTAAGGGTGATCTGAGTTAAGTTGCAACTTTGTTGTGATTGAAAGGTGATTTTAAAAAAAAAAAGTGAAAACACCACCCACCCCTTTGAGTCTCAAACTCTGAGGTGCTGCATGCTGGCTGACCCCATACAACCTTTCCTTTTTCTGCATTTATATAAGTTGCAGCTAATCTATTTCCCTTCCCCCTAATCTTTGACTTCCTCAGCACATGCAAGGCAGCTCTTTCAGAAGCCCACTATTACTCATTTTTCCTTCTTGGTGGTAATTACTGGAGTTGTTAACAGTGAGCATGGCCTGTGTGCTCTGTTGAGCCTCTCAGTGAGCTGAGGAATATACAGCAGGAAGTCTAGTTGTGTGACTGCCCCCTTTGTCCTGGTGCCTGCTCAGCTCAAAGGTCGATGACTTATTTTCTCCCCACCTCAATTGGAGCTGCTTCAGCAGTTGCAGCTTATATTCCAAAAGTTTCACTTCTTTATGCCACGGTCTGTAGGTGAGAACTGCAGGAGTCTGGAAGTATCACAGCCATTCTTAGCTAGTTAGTTTGCTTATTTCCTGTTCCTGCAGAATAATTTTCTATGTGTTTCAGACAAATGCAGAATGTTTTAGTATCTCAAGTGCTGCAGTGGAAGGGCTGGATGGATTCAGGCTTGATCCTTGACACCAGTCACAGTGTGCAGGTGTTTGGTACCTGCATCTCTGAAGGAAGGTTTCTCTTTGTCATATTCAGAAAACATATCTCTGAAGTCGATTACTGACACTTTTTCTTTCATTCCCGGTTTCTCTGTTTTTTCCTTCTTTCAGTAAATCCTGTCAAAATAGCAATTTACTTTGAGATATACTACATTCTCACAGAAGTTTCCATCCTAGAAAGTCGGTGGCTGCTGTGTGCTGAGTATTTAGTACTACCACATAATAGAGTTAAACTTTATTGTAGGGTCAGGATATCTATATTTGTAAACCAGCTACAATTGGTAGCCCTGATATGCTTTCTGTAATAAGATTTCATCATGTTTCTATGAACAGCTGAAATAAATTTCTTTTAAAAAAAGTGCCATACCACATAAAATGGAGTTATGTGCAGTTATCCTCTGTCATGTGAAATAATTCAGTCTCACAAAATGCAAGCTGGGAAGCCACCTCCAAGCATTTAAACTTTTTTTTTTCCTTCCTTGCCTTGGGAATGGCAATTTAAACAGAATCCATAGCCATGCACAACAGTACAGATAACTTTCTTCTTTAAACCTGATCCTGCCATCATTATTATCATCAGAATTAATATCAAAAAAGTATTTTAACTCTAGAAGGAGTTTAGTGAAATTTATATAAGCTGTATTTTATGAGTGTTCTGTAATGTTTCTTGGTTTATAAAGGATTTGGTAAATGAGAAGTTTGATGGAATCCTGTAGTAGATATCAGGAGTGAACTATTGAATTAGTTATTGATATGGGCACACAAAATTGGAATAATAAGGTTCAATTTATTATAGTTAGGTATTATTTTATAGCTGCCTCATTGAATTGTCAATACTGTGTTCAACAAAAAATTAAATGTTTTATATTTTAAAAACTGAAAGTAGACAAAAACATATGCAACTGAATTTCCCTGTGTGTTTGACCTACGGAACTACGGGATATACTCCAGAATGAAGGGCACACAGTCCTTTTTTTTTTTTTTTGTTCTGTGGCCTCTAAAACCAAGAGATTTGGACCTAGTGACTCAACACCTGGTTTTGAAGGAAAAACAATCAAGTTTTAAATTTTATTCCAAAGAGGTAAGGCACAGCTTTGTAGACTGTCACCTCAAAATATTTTTTAAATAAAACAGCTGATATAAGAGGGTTTGGGTTTTTTCTTAAATTTGAGACTTTATTGCATTTCAACATACAACATATCTATTGTCTGTTACTGATCTCTGGCAAAAAGTTTAGGTCAGAATGGTTACTTTTGATATTCAGTAATAGTTCTGTCTAGAAATATATCAGCCTAGAAGAGTTTGTCACTGGGACTGTCTCTTTATGCTAGAAATACCTTCACCTTTCCTCTCCCTGCACAGAGCCTGCGGAGGCCAGAGAGGCAGAGTAGACTTTCAGCAGAACCTAGCACTGCTGACCTCAAGAAATCTAATTTGGCTTGGAAACAATTCACAAATCATAAAATATAATATACTGCAGTGAATGTTCCAATTAATTCTATTAAGAAGTTATTGAAAACGTCAGTAGTTCAAAAAAGAGTTGTAATAAATCTATTTTCAATGTTCTTGTAGGAGTTTAGTTTTGATACTGAAAACACTGACGTCCAGGATGTCTCCTGTCCTGAACAGATCTAAAGCCAGTTAATCCATTAGTTCCAATAAGTATGTTTAAAGAGTTAAAAATTTAAGAAAAGCATGTACCCAAATTAAGAGGTGTAGAAAGGTAAGAACACGATTTTTTTCACCTGGTTGACTCACTGTGAAATATCAACAAAGTGCTTAGAGATACAGAGCCCAATAACTAATGAAAACAGAACCATGAAAGGTGATTCCAAGTAAATCTTTCAAATGAGGATAAACCACTCTGAATACATGTGCCTTAATAGAATGTAATTGTTTTAATCAGTGTTTGACATACACCATCATTAACTGTAGAGATAATTTCTGCCTCGTTTAATAGGATGGTAATCCCACAGCTATGCAGCAGTATGTGGAAACCACATGATATCCAAAGTGTAGTGTCATTTTCTCCTCTTTTCCCCCATAGCCTTATGGAGATAGAATTCTGAGATAGTTCCCCGTGTAAGATGTTTCTCTGATTTTATGTGTAGGAGTTTAAGCTGGTGTATCACAGTACCTCAGCAGTGCTCACATTTGCAAAAACAGACTGTCCTTCAGACATCTGAGGCCCATTTCAGAAGCATTTTTCTTTGCTATTTCACTAACAGAAATCACTGAAGGACACAAATCTATCTACTTTCCCTTGTACACAGAAAAAGCCTCCCAGGCAGAGGTTTCAGTTCAACACATTCATTACCTTTTAATTGCCTCTAAATTGCATTGTGACCTGCTGCATCAATAGCCAAATCTAACAGAAACTAGCACAAGCTGAGCATATGTGTTGTTAGAAGCTTAACTGGCAGTTGTTTTGCTTTTGGACTGCATAAAGGGCGCTACATGAAGGACAATGTCATTTTGGGATGATTTTTAATAACGTATTAGTGTTGTTTGGAAGTACCTTTAAATATAAGCTTGTTTATATGCCAGAGATGTTTCTTTTGAGCAGTGAGCAACATAGAACCTTGTTATATCACTATCAGATGTGAATATATGTATTAAGTTTTACTTCTCACTGACTAAATGTAAAACTTTCAATGTCAGCTGTGGCATGTAAGACTTTCCATGGAAAATGTACTTGCATGTGAAGTCAGAACTGAATAAAGCATTTTATTTAAAATTCTAAGCCATGGTATGAGAATCACCCTTGGAGGACAGATAAGCTTGAATACATTTTAGGCTGAGCCACAGCAGGCCCGATGCTGTAAAAGGTGAGCTATCATACCAACCACTGCGGAAGCTGAGGTATAAAAATCATTGCTCCACTGGAAGGCTTATTCAAAGCTATTTTACAATCACTTATAGAATGTAACCGCGCCATCTTACCTACTGATAATTTCAACCAGCTAGCATGTGTGTGTCATTCCTTTGTTTTACTCCTCCCCACCACAAAGAAAAAGTACAATTACTTTGCTCTTAAGTGTGGTGTTCACTGTACTGAAAATGCACGGTTTTTGTCGCCCTTTAGGTTTGACAATCCACACATATAGAGTAAGTGCAGCTGTTGTTCCTTTTCAGTTTTAGGGGGCTGTTTTTTGTCCTTTTTTTTTTTTTTTTTTACTGGGACAGTTATTGGTTAATAGTAGAGAACAGCAGTATTTTTAAATGGCACCTTCCTTTGAAATTGCCCTACTTCAGGGATTGTGTCTATTATAATGGCTTAACACTGAAGGCTTTTGTCCACTACAGAGATTGCTGTGGCTTCATTTATTGAGACATTTTCCACTTTAGAGACAGGCGTTACTTGGATTGCTCCACAGGCTGCGCCAGCCTTTGCAATGGGAGGATGCTGGTGAGAGAATCAAAAGAAAGTGGTTTCTATATTCTAGTCTATGGGCTAATATGCACTAATACAAGTGTTTTGATCATTCATGTGCTGTTTTCAAGTCTTGAGGTCCTTTTTTATTCAACTCTTTCATGAGAACAGACTTTCCCCAAGCATACTTGGAACATTAGAAATTCTAGATGTCCTTGAACTGCAATAAGCTCATCCAATTCCTCTAAGGTTATCTATGTTGTTATCTTTTATGATATGAGAGAGAACTCTGTAGGCAATGGAATGCTAGAAGTCACACATGAAATAAACTGCCAATGCTAAAAATCAAAAGGAATAGCAATAGGTTTCTGTGCAGTGGTTCTTGGTGGATGGAACCACCAGAGACTGTAGAGAGGCACATTGTTAGGATTTTACTGTAGGACAGGTCAACGCTACGTCCAGATAGAGACCAAGTGCTCAGGTCGTGAAACGTAATGCTACTAGACTGGAACAAATTGTCATCTTAATTTCATGTATTCATCTGAGTGTAGGTGCCTGGTACAATACTGAGAGGTAAGCGTGAAGGATGTTGCAGCTGCAAGTGATTTTTGCTTTCTTATGGACTGAATTTCCTTCAGCTGTGGCTGGACCCCCAAAGCCTGCAAAGCCTTCAGGAAACGTTGCAGACTAAAATGAAATGTTTGGCTGGAAATTATATAGGAAACTCTTATTGCTTTTTGTCTAGTTAGAGACATTAATGAAATTATTAAACTAATTAGATTTCCATTACGAATAAGGAAAAATGATGTCTGAAATTCTGTAGATGCAATAATGTAAGCAATTAGACTACACGGTTAGACTCCTCAAATCTGGCCTTAAAAATATAACATCTATGAAATATGAAGTATTGTTTCAAAATTATTTTCAAATTTATCATAAGGATGAGTAAATATATTGACAAGCACTAGACTGATTAAAACAAAGTATTAGAAATATGAATTATATCTATTTTTACCAACTGCTGCTCTTTCAAAAGCATTTTTCTATTTGCTGCCTTAAAAAAAGTGATTAAAAAAAAAAAAACAAACAAAAAAACAAAACACGTTTCCGTTCTGTACCTGCCCCAGAAATCTCCCCTGGTACAAAAGATCTGAGACTCTAATACATTTTGATAGAGTTCAATGGAGTATTCCACTGAAAGGTCTATCCCTATTTTCCTCCTCATATGCTAGCTTTCAAATGTTGATAGATGTGATCTACTACAATGCTCCAAAATTGTCTGATTGAAATCAAAAATAAGTTTTTGCTCTCCTTGAGCTGAGCAAAAGTTGATTGACCTCACTAAACAGAAAGCTAAATTCAGAAGCAATTTTTAAATGAATTGTAATGTCTTAATTTCTAAGGTTGAGTGAGTCACTGCAGGTTCAGACTTTCACAGGGATTAGTCATTGCACTGTGGGTCTCCACTGTTCTCATGAAACACCATATGATATTTGAAGCAAGGACTTTCTTTGAGCTCACTCTCATACTCCTGCTCTGCCTGCAGGAAGCTGGATGAGTGCAAACAATCTTGGACTTGAAGGCATATCTCTGACTGCTTGGCATGAGCAGAAGGAACATATTTGTCTCTGCCTGTTCATCTACGTACACTCTCGGACCTATTGATTTGTCCAGTGAGGCATGGGTCACTAAAGGCAAAGCTTATAAAGCAGAGTTTAAGCATGGCAGTTCTACCTAAGCACTCGATAGCTATTGAGTGTGATAAGAGCAGCGTAGTTTATTCACCACTGTGATATCAAAGTACTTCAGGAAAAAAGCATACAGACCTTCTGCTGTCCGAACATTTTTCATATGCAAATGAGACAGTTTCCTTTAAGTTTTCAAATGCCATTTTTTCTTTCGATGTTCTGCCCTTTTTTATGACTGTCACTACATGAACTGAAAAAGTGACTCCAGTATTGTGTTGGGTGTAGGCTGGCATTGCAGCTCACAAGCTAGTCCCTCAGTATCACTCTTGGTGTGCTAAAAATTGTAATCTTACTGAGCAGATAGTACCACTGAAGGGATTTCCTTGCTGATATTCATCTGACTTGCAGATAAGTCAAGTCTGGTTTGTCCCACTTCTTGGCAAAAGGGCAGGAAAGAGAGAGGCATTCTTGCAGCGAGAGGATGTGAAGTGGTGTCAGGTCCCCTCAGGCAAGGACAGATCTCAAAGTTCTTTGCTAACAGCTTTATGTTGCACTAAGACCAGTGTAATGGAGCTGTCTTGCTGACACGTCAAGTTTATTCAGACTGAGGCTCAAGGGTGCTTTCACTTAATGTGAGTTAAGCTTGGGGTTTTGCCTTCTAACAATTAAAGAGGTGACATTTGCTTTTCGAAGGTCATACAAGAAGATAAAGAGATCCTGAGGAGAGAACCCAGGTGTCCTGGCTCTCATTCCTATATATTAGTCTCAAAGCATCTTTTCCTCCCTTGTTCCCACACATTTATCGTTTTTGCTTCCACACTTCTTGTAGGGTTTTTGCTGCACTATACAGACTGCCAAGGTTTGAAAACAGTGTTGTAGGTAATGAATGGTATCAATTTTATTGCAAGTACTGTGTATATGTAGTATAACCCTATTAACACTGGCAAGCTAGCTTTTATGATTGCTGAATAAATCCTGAAAGCTAGGTCCTAAGTAAAGTTAATATCTGCCACATAGGTATTACCCGAAGGAATACACTACTTTGCTTTGAAGTATTTTTAGTCTTTGTATGACTGTGAATGTTTAATACACCTCATAATCTCTTATCAGGAAATATTCATGGGAGAGCTCAAGGTGTGAAAACAGAATGAAACCTCCTGTAATTTTCTTCCTAAGATACTGAAATTTTGTTATCTCTTTAAAATCTTAAATGGAAATGAGTCTCTACGTAGTCAAGTATTGCATAATGAAATAAGTGAAATAAGCATGCACCAACAAAACAACTTCACAGTGGAATCCTTCCTCAAATTTATGTATTTATAAATTTAGTTGGAATGATATTTAATGAAAATATCATACAGTTTGAGAAATAAGTTCTGTATTGTCAGTGTTGTTTAGTGGGAAGAGTATAAGAAATTACCTTCTATTTTAAATAAGCAGAAAAACCAATGCCAAAAGAGAGCATTAAGAAAATCCTAGATTATGGCCATAAGTGAATCAACTTTGCTTCATAAAGTTCATGTGTTACAGTACATAATATTTTTGAGTGTTCTGAGCCTACATAAAAGTGCTGTATAAAACCACCTCGGATAGTTTTTCTGTCCTAGCAAGTGCAAAGTGAATTTGAATACATGTGGGCAGTAGAAGTAAACTGTAATTCTGAGGATAGAAGGGGTCAAGATGGATCCCTCATCCTAATTAGAGTAGCCTCTAGGCTGCTTGATTTTGTGCTCAGCTGCCTGTGTTCTCAAGAGTCCACTTGGAAAGGGAGGTTTTCTAGGGCATAGCGAGGTATCAGTGCATTTGTGAAGGAAATAGGAGTAGCATATGCAGCAGTATTATGTTCCTTGGGGACTGTCTCATCCTGGGGAAATTCCTGGGGAATAACTTGTTTCTGGTGAGACTGAAGGATGAGGTTCATCACTATGTTCACTTTGAGAGTTAAAATATCCAGCTTCACACACCCACACAACCATATAAGAAACAGAAAGGGAAGCTGAGAAGCTCAAATGACATTTTACTGTGGAGGAGCGTTTTCGTCTGCTCTAATATCTGAAAGGGGTTATAAAAGTAAAATCATCTACATTTACACATTTAGGACTGAATCAGGAACTTTTTCAATGATAAGTATTCCTTGGTCTGTAGCTATTGATAAGGTGCATTCGAAGAACTGCATAAGATTTCCCATGTATTCTCTATCTATAGATCAAGTTTCTCTGTGTCTTTGTAGTCATCTCCCACCTTCAAACATGTTTATTTACATGTTTTTTTTTCCAAGTCTGCATTTTCCCAATCCCTAGAGTCTTTAGAACTGTTACTTATGTTTCTTTTATCCTAGAAACATAATAAGAAACCATTGCAGCTGGGAGGCCACAGCTGATAGCATCAGTTGGATGTGTACTGTTGGACATGGCTGTATATGTCTATCAGCTTGGGCCTAAGTACAGGCAGCTTTGCCTGCCCTCCTATGCGGCATTCATCCTAATACATTTGCTAATTGGTTTTATAGCTTATTCACTTACTGCCTATACCAATCATTTTTCTTGCTCTGCTCCAGGCTGTGTTCCCTGTTTTCACATGTCTTGCTGTGTGACCTTGGAAAGAGCATGAACATTGTGAATTTTGAAATTAGATTTGAAATTAACTTTCTTTGTGGAGTTTTTTTTCACCTCAATATAGTCTTGCAAAAGAATCACCTTTAGGCTTTTGCTAAAATAGTTGGCTTCTAAAGTAGTGAGTAATAAATTGCACATTCTACGGTTATTTCTTCGTGGCTGCCACAAAATTCTTTGCAAATAGAAGAATAATTGTCTTGTGACCTCTTCAGAACTAAAAGGATGAAAGCCAGTTTGACTGGTGCACCAGCATAGTTTGATTTTCTTATCTACTTAAAATCTCCACATTCTGCTTAAATACATATTTTCAAGCAAGTTAAGAAGTGGTAGGAGACTTTGTGGATTGTAGGAAAGTCTAGCTGAGGAAGGGTCCTGGACATCAGTATCTATTCTCTACTCTCTTCCGTTGATATTTGGATTATTACTCACATAACATTGACAATTGGGCAATTGACATCCAACCTGGTATCAACTAAATGGGTTCGTCTATTGTTTCGGGATGTGTTTTCATCTCTCTACACAATATTATAAGTTTAAATGGGTAGCAAGTACTTCGTGCTATACTTAAGTATAGGTAGGTGGGACAAAACCCATTCCAGGAAACAAAATCCCTGTCTAAGGAGGAACTTCTGAATGACTTTGAGGGAAATATTGGTAGAATAAGAGTATGCTAAGAGGCTACTTTAAAAAAAAAAATACTGCTTTTTCTTTTCAAAATAAAGCTCTTAAAAAACGTAGCTAAGCAAAATTCTATCTGGGATATTAGAGAAAACAAATCCTTGAAAGAGTTAGTGAAAATTAATCTCCAAGTAGAATATTTGGTGATTGGAGATTTCTTTGCTTGGATGATCATAGTGATATTCGACTTCACCAAGTTTTCTCTGTCTTCAGTGGATTTGCAACACTTACTGTGTCAACTGGACTAAGATGTAGCTTCCAAACCTCCCCAGTCAATCAGAATATTCCTTTCTTGCCTAAGTTACTATCTAAAAAAAAAAATCAAAGAACAGTCCTACAGTGTGTACAGAAAAATGAAGCATAGAAAATATATTAGTTGGTTTTAATATTGTTAATATTATAGCTACAAAATTTTCCCAGACAAGATCCTCTTCTATATTTTAGGCTATTAAGCTTTTTAATTTTTGAATTGATAGAGAATTTTACTGTGTAATAAAATTTTGTCTAGCGAGTAAGGATCCAAGTAGAAAAAGGTCATCAAAACTTAAGTAATTCAAGCCTATCATCTTGTGCTTATAACCCCATAACATCTCAGAAAAGAAACTCATTATTGATTGCGCCTGAGGCTTAGGATAAAGTATGTCTCTGTGTAGTTAATTGTACCCCACAGTACTGCATCATTTCTGCTGTGGCAAGCTCAATTTAGTTTTGTGAAAGTATTACCCAGTAAGATTTGCAGATGGGGCTGATAGACATCCATTAATTAGGTGACGACAGGAAATGCGGAACTGTCCAGTTGGGAAATGGGACTTTGTAATGAATTATGTCTAGAGGTGCTAGTATTAATGGCATCTCAGCATTTGTTGATATGTACCAGGGAAAGTAAATCAAAGAACCATTTAAATGGGCTCAGCTGAACTTGTATTTTGCTGTATTTTGCAATGCAGATATGTTACAAGTGCCTAGTTCAGGCTCAGATCCTAATCCATTTCAAGTCATTGCAACGTCAATGTCACAGAAAGTTTGAGACTGAATCTTATTTATCTATAGGAATATATACCAGAAGTAGAATGAAGACTGAAAACATTGTTTGAAAATATCAAACACTTAACAGTTTGTATTTTTCTTTTTGCAATGATAAACTAGTTAACATAGTCGTACCCCATTGTCAGAAGAAGCTCAGTCCATATGCTCTTGTAGAGGCAGAAAGCACTGAGTTTTGTAGGAGCATCTAAGCTTCCAGTCTTGGGAATTATTGCTTTTAAGAAAGATTTTCGCAACAAATCCATATTTCTGCTGTTCTTACTGCAAAGTGACTTGACACAAAATGCAGTGTATTGCACGCCAAAGCTGTGTTAAAGCAGCATTGTGACTTTTGAAGTATATGCCCTCCAAGGAATTGCCAGAAGTCTCCTCATTCTTTAGAGTAAGTCTCCTAAAATCTTGATGTACCACTTGATTACACTGTATTGCATGACACTCTTACAAAGTGCTATTAATGCGACTTTGCTCTTCTAGAAGTATCTCTTTTCTCCAAATGCTTACTGTTTGTGAGTTCTGTTTTTCAGCATGATTTACAGCCTAATAGTACAAAAACTGTAATATCGGTTTCTCTAGTTGTATTTTTCTTGATGTATGTTTTGCTGTGGCACTGTGGAAATAGAGTGGAAAACAGATCAAACGTAAAGGGCTCATGCCCCTATGACACTGTTTCTGCAGTAGCTATTGACCTGTGATTAAAGGTTCTTTTTAGAAATGACTATGGAAAAATAAAGGAGTATTTTGAGCAAAGGACTTCATTGTTGTGAAGACTATTTTTTAAGCATAATTGAAATAGAATAGATATCTATAACAAATATGTACATTGTTCTTTGAAATAAGCAATCCATTGTGCCTCTGTCTTCATAGAACAGAAAGCTGATGAACTGAGGGTGTTTAACATTTCAGAATGCTTCTTTAGACTGTATTCTTAATTTTTAAGTGTTCTGTGGGACTGTAAATTACTTTCTCTTGTTTTGCTCAAAATAAATTATATTACAATAAACATTGCCAAGAAAATGGTTGTAAATGTAGCAAATTCTCTTTAATACTACCTCAAGTCTTCTTAAGCAGTTAATTTTTTTTTTTTTTGACTCTCAGACTAGTATGAAAAAAAGTTACTTGGAAAAAAGTAAACTGAGTAGAATTTGCAGTACTAGATTTTTGCTCTGTGGATTGTTTCCACAGAAAGCCCACACTGTTGCAGATAATTCTTTTGTGTGCATAGCAGCATTTGAAGAAAAATAACAAGAAGCTCACAGCTTTAATTCATCTAGCACACATAGATGAAAAAGTACTATTTTGACCAGAGCCAAATATTATCTTTGTCCAGGGCAACACATACAGCTTGTATATCATTTCACTTAATCGAGTGATTTATGGTCCACATACTGTTTCCCAGGATGATTAAGTAATTAGACAAGGACATGAAATATTGAGTAAAAGAAATTGACATTGTTTCTATACCTACAATTCTTATGAGTTAATCGTTTAGTGGAATTGTGATGAGGTTCATACATTTGTAATTGAGGGAAACTATAAACTGATAAGATAATGTCTGACTGACTGATTGGTATATTCAATCCATGCATACAACATTTTAGATTAGCTTATTAATTGTCTAGTTGAAATGCTTACCATGTGGAACACTAACTTTTGTCCAAGAAGAATTTTGAAAAGGTGCAATAAAACTCTTGAAGTTATGTACTTATTGACACAGGGTGTTTGTTTTTTTTTTTAGGTGCACTTGCTGCTGCATGTTTAATCTTTAGCATCTTTAACTTTTTAAGTTATTAATTTTTCACCACTTATGAATTTAATAAGTGTATTTACACTTGCAAACTATGTAGATGTTAGAGTTGAATTTTTCAATGAAGCCAGAAGAAAGTTCTTGCAGTTTGTAACGACTTTGAATTTGGATTTAATAGAAAAAATTTACTGCTTATTGTTCTAACTATAGTTGGAAAACATTTTCTAAGAGAACAGGGAAATAAAAAGTGAACATTGCCTAAGCAGTCCCTAAATCAAATGATAAAGCACAATGGTTTTCAGAATATAATGAGGGCAAGCACAGGTTCACCTTCTCTAGTCATTATCTAGTGACTAACTGTGTCTAAAGATGATGATGATGATGTCTCATAAGTTCTATGATATGTGCCTGAAACCAATTAAATGTTTCAGTCAACATATTAAAATGTTCCCAAAGACTGTTGCACAACCAGCACCTGTTATTCTTTCATAGGCCAAAAGTGTGTTCCGTTTCCTGTAGTATCTTGAGAGCCATTATCAGCTCTTCATTCTTCCTATTACGATGTTTTCACCTGTGCAGAAGCTGTGTGTCCATCTGCTCTACATGCTGTGTTGTGTAGAACAGAGCAACTTATCTATCCCAGGCACCACCGATGCAATAATTGTAAAAGATGCTGTAGGAAAATACAGTAATTAAAACAATGAAGGACTATGCAAGTGGAAGCTTGTAAATTGAATCTTTAGTTTCAACCACTCTTTTTTGTTTGCATGTTTGTAGTGAAGGGGATTGGAGTACAACCGAATTGTCATTATTTAAAAGCAACTCAAAACACAAACTGATTTTTTTTTTATACAATTAAAACCATTTGTACAAGTTCTTTGTTTTGGAGAAAGGAGTTACCAAAATATATTTAAAACTAAACTTACTGAAGCACAGACATCTTTGAAATGGGAATGCAAATGGATTTTTAGAGACAAATTAGATATACCTATTGATCACTCTTCAGGGGAGAAACTGCTGTTGCCTTCTGATGGTTACTTCAGCACAGTGCTTGCTGCACCCCCATAGCTATGTAAGACTTTCTCACCATTTCTCTCTAGCGCAGAAAATCAAATGAAAAATGTGTCTGCTTAGGAAAAAGGCAATAATTGTAAATAAGAACATGGCTGATTGTTCATGACCTCTGTTACAACTGTAATAGTGTTCTGTGATACTCTGCTAGTTTAACATATTCATTAAAAAGTCAGTAGCAAGGATTCTGATTAAGAAATTGATTTTTTCTAATTTAGCATAAATGATGAAATATAGAGAGTAAATTATGCAACTTTTTAACTAACCGAGGTTATAGCTCCTTCAGCAAACACATCTGACACAAAGTGTCTGATTGTGATGGTGCTTTAGGGAACAGAAGGAGGCATTTTAAAATTTCTATGAGAAAACAAAATAATTGGAGGGGGGTGGGAGGGACAACATTATCCCAGCACACTTGGTGGTGGCGCACTGTGGTAGTCTTTTTTGATTACACTTTATGAAACATATGATTCAAAATTAAAAACATTATATTAACAAAGCCAACCTTCAGCTGCAACAGGGAGCATTTAGAGTTGCAGATCTTTTAACTGAAGCTAAGTAAAACATGTTAAATTAATGAATAAAGATGCTTGTTGAAAAGAAGATCAAATGAGAGATAATCCACTGTATTTTTAAAAAATATTCTAGTTTTATTTAAAAAACTTCATAAAATAAAATTCTATTGTGCTTAATGCAACTTTTGAATTATGGAAGCTAAATTATACATTCATTCTTACGTTAACACTTCTCTCCATTGTACCTCAATTCCTTTGCATGTTGAAGTAGAATTTACAGTTGACTGACAAATTTGAATATGGATATATTGACAAACCTGGAAAGAATAGTACTGTGCAGAAGTGACCAGCACTGACTAAGTTGTAACTGACCTACTGTAAGGAAACTGTGCATCCCAAATTTTCCATCTGACTCAATATTTTACTTATTTATACTTTTTTTGATATCTCTTCCAGTTATTTTACACCATGCTGCTTAACCAGCTCTTCTCTAGCCAGAGAAACAACTTGGGGTTACTCTGTCATCTTTCTGATATCTTTTCATGCTTTCATTCAGTGTGGAGCTGAAGCCCCACTGCAGGGTGCCTCTTAGAGAAAGTAGATTATGGTTTACTTCACATGTATGCTGAATCATTGGTCAGGACAGAGAAAACAGCAGTGCCAATGGATGAGGGGGCTGCAGACACCTTAACAAAATGCTAGTGAACCAGTGGTTTTATCACCTAACTTTGTGCAGCCTGAGTTTGAACCCAATTCCCCTTGTATTAAGGTCTACATTGCATGGCAATGCACTGATGTCAATAATATATGAATCTTCACCTAACTAGGCGTACGACATCTTGAAGAAACAAAGAAAGATTTATGAGGGAAGAACATCTCTCCCTGAAATGAGCATCTTCCAAGTTGTTTTGATGGCCTCTGTGATATGCTGTTTAAGGGTACCATGTGGTAGTCAGTATTTTATTTGTATGCCTAGTACAATTGTGAGTAATATAAGCCAACAAACAAAATTTCTTTCTCAAGACGTGACCATGCAACTTCTAGTTCTCGACAGTTCTGTTTGCAATTGCTCCTTTCTGATTGACCTTGATTTTTAGTTTTTCACAGTATATTTCTTTTTTTTTTTCCCCAGTAATTTCTATCTTGTGTTGATTTTCTAATGATCATTGAATGTAGGTCTTGGCGTCAAATAAACTTACTGAAATTCTTAAGTGTTTGATTCCTCTCCATCAGCTTCATCTCAGGTGTCCCTGTTTTCTCATGAGTGTGCACACTTACTCTGCTCTGTTTGACTATAGCCACTGATAACAACCCAGCAGCATCTCTACTTCTACCATCCAATGTAAACTGAAATTTCTTTTTCATAAATATCACTGAATAATTATGGCAGGCTGTTGTATTAGCGTCGTGTGGTGGTTTAGGACCACTTTTATTGTCTAGGGGGCAGGTTCAATACAGGTGACGGAAAAATGAATGGAGTTGCAGCAGGTGAGCAGTTTATTACAGGGGGGTTAAGTTAGGGAAGTAGGGATAACCCACAGGGACCCCAGAATTACACAGAGGAACACCGGACACGCAGGGGGAAAAAAAAAAAAAAAAAAAAAAAAGGG